>VXBX01008284.1:221366-233947 GCA_013400415.1 Scytalopus superciliaris
AAAAAAAAAAAAAGGAACAGAAAAACTATAGCTTACCAATCCAAGCCCTTCAACACCATATTCCTGGTAAAATATTTTATTAGCAGAAAATAAATTTTATGAGAAAGATAAAAGGAATTTAGAAAGATAGCATGGTCTCTCCACACACTTTACTAACACAAACAGGTGGTATTTTACATTTCCCACATCCCTCATAAGTTCTACCATATGCTTAAAGGGAGAGCTGCAAGAAAAAAAAAGAGATAAAAGGGAATAGAAGGAATTAGAACTCAGAGGCAAGTAACTCTATCACCAACCTCTTAATGATTTTTAGCAGCTTGTTAGTCTTTAAACCTGAAAAGAATTATTCATGCTATTTGTCTATGGCATTGAACTTTGACTGTGAGCCAGGAAAATATTTGATTCCCTCAGGAACTTTCATCACAGTACAAACTGGTATTCTGTCTACGTAGGTCATTTCCTGAGCAATCATGTCTACTACAGCCTATCTCATCTGTTCCCAATCCACATCCTGCTTTTTGTTGTGACTAAATTAACATCAGTGGTGCCAAATATATTCCCAAGATTTCCAACCTTGTAAAGTATTCACTGCCTACAATTTTTATGAACTTCATTTGTGATCCTCAGACTCAGAAAGGGAACAGTTAGCAATTTCTCATACTAAAAATTTTAATTTCTGCATTTTTTTTTTTCAGCTTATAGACAACCAGAAAAACACCTTATTCACAAGATTATTTGAATTACACCATCCTAAAGTATCCTAACACACAAAACTGGTTTAAATATTACTTGACACTTAAAATACTAATACTCTTATAGTATGTACAGTGATGCTTTAGAAACATATGATGCAGCTTTGCAAAACAGTTTGATTCATAGTTATTTTTAGGTAAATGAAATTGAGGAATAAAAGTTTTCAATCACTAAATAGTCCTATTCTTTAAATAGGCTGTCACTGTAAATCAGCAGGAGTGGTTATCTCACTGGGTTTTGCACAGCTTTCTATAAATCCTTTAAATAACACATTGGCACTAACAGCTGTTTTCTTTAAAGAGTGAAAATGCTTTTACACTTTACTTTGCACCGAAATAAATCTCACATGAGCATGTTTCAAGGATACGTGTATTTTAATCTGTTTATAGTCACTGGCATTTTGTTTTGATTTTTCCTCCTACAACCACTTGTTCAAATGTTATCATAATGAGGTAGCGTTTTGTTTACATTGTAATGAGAAGTAAAAGCTGAGGAACGAGAGCAAAGGTAACAGCTGGGTCATGAAGAATAAGAGAAAACATATAGAAAGAAAGGCATATATATTTGTTTTGCATCATGTCGTTTTTTCCCAGATTGGGGGAAAACAGAACTTAATTTTACTTCCTGGTACTGAGCAAGATATATCTCAGCAGCATTGCGACTCATTATTTTGTTTAAGATTTTTATGTGTGGTTGAATGTAGTACTTCAAAGAACACAGAGGAGTCTGACAAATGCTGGCCCTCCCACTGATTTGACTGTGTGTTAGGTATTGCTAAGGCTGGGGCCCACAGACTGTTCTGGGTGGTTGTCAGAACACCACACTGAAGAAGCATCACTTTGCCTAGCACTCCATAAATTTATATTAATGTTACATTTACACAGCCTCATCCATGGCTGAGGAAAGCAAAAAAAGGCTGTGTCAAGAAGATTTAGAATCAAAGAATCAAGGAAAAATTAAGTTTTTAAAAGACCTCTCAGATCATCAAGTCCCAACTTTAACCCAACACTGTCAGGTTCACCAGCAAACTGTGATCCTAAGCTCCACATGCACAAGTTTTTTGAATACTTCTAGGGATGGTGAATCCACCATTGCCCTGGACAGCCTCTTCTAATGCCTGACCATCCTGTCATTGAAGAAATCTTTCCTAACATTCAATCTAAACCTCCACTAGTGCAACTTGAAGCCATTTCCTCTTGTCCTTTTGCTTGTTACCGTTGAGAAGAGATTGACGCCCATTTGCCTAAAACTTTGTGCTGCTGCCTATACAGCTTCCTAATCTAGAAATTCAGCGAGGTGGGAAATATGGGATAAGAAGTCAGAGAGGCAGGAGAAAGATTCCCTAACATGACGTCTAGGTACTTTTTGGCCACCAGAAGATGTTGGGATACAACCATGGACTAGTAGCATGTATTAGGATAATCACAACAAAAAGGCAGCACCTGAAATCAGTGCTCCTACTGCACTTTCCCTTTATCCCTTTACTCCCTTATCGTTGTTTTACTCATCTGTGTCTAGTTTTCTGTTTTCTCAATCTTTTTCCTATGTCTCTACTTTTTTCTATTTTCTTGTTCTCTGTTCTTAGTTGTTCACCCCTGTTACATTCCCCTTTCCTACTGCTTGGTTTAATTCCTTTTGTAGCTTCTGTTTTGCCTTTTTGCTAACCCCTTCCTTCCCCTCAAATATCACAGCCAGTTTTCAGTTTGAGAATGTTATCTGAAAACAAACAAAGAAAAAAAGGTGGAAAGTTATGTGATTTACTCCTTGTTATGTCAGACAATTAATAACATTTAAGTATCTTGGGGAAGATTTGAAAAATGGGTCTTTTGGCTTCCAATTTTATAAGAACAGACCAGTAAACAGAGCACCCACTGAGAGAGAGACTGAAGCAAATTCATGTTTTTCACAGACACTGAGAAATCCTTTGAAACTGATGTAACTGAAAGAACAGGAACCTGGTTTCTGGAGCTCATGAGGGGTTACTTGATTACTGCAATGGATGGACCTTTCTTCTCCTCTACTCCCAGGAGAGAAATAAAGTGTTTCTAGAAACATAAGGAGAACTCATGAGACGCAGGAACACATCGTTTAGCCGTACCCAGGGTCAGATACTGCATGAAGCAGAGCTCTGGCATATTGTGGGTGATGAGTGGTCAGATGACCATGTCACCAGGCAACCCAAGGAAGATTATTCACTGGGGAGAAAATGTCAAATAATTACTTTTTAATCGAATTGAGAAAATAACATAATTTCTATTTAAGGAAGTCCAGACAAATTTTAGAGAATAGGAAATTTTATAGCCCACCAGGCATCTTGCATGACTTAAGAAACTGCTTATTTGAATCAACAGACAATTTGACAATGCTTTGGTCTGTTTTTGAACACTCTGGCTAAAAATCTGAAACAACAGCACACATTTTGCAAGCTGCTAAAGAGACATTTTTGTAAAGACAGTGCAGCAGGGAAAAGTTCAGTATAATACAAGCTGTCATGACGGTAGTAGGCTAGTAAAGTTACCAAAGGAATCACAGGATCTGTCAGAAAATATGAATTTCATCTAGGGCTCCTTGATTTTGGGCATATAAAAATGGACAAGAATTACAGAATTACATTAACATTTCAATGAGATTTCAAGAAAAGAAGTTACACAACAGCTCTTCTCAAACTGAAGTCAGTGTAAGCTAAAGAACTACATGCATCAGTCTATCAGCTGATTGCAGCTTTTATTTTGCCAAAGCATATGAAATTTGGTTTTTTTAAAACTTACAATCATTTCTGAATCCATCTTTGGGTCCCCTGAAGTAACCAGTTTAGTTCTTGGGTTTTATCCAAATGAAAAGATAAAAACACTGATTACAACAGGCAACTGATTTAAAAACATACCTCTTTTTGAGGCCAAATACACTGCATTCCAACTTGGCAACTCCTGAGATAGTCTTTTATGCACACATACAGACAAGTCTTCCTTTGAGTATTTCCCACCCAACCTGAAACAAAGTGGTTTTAGCCAGTGTCTTCCATGGTCTCTGGTTAGTGAGTGGGTAATGCATTAACAAATCACCAGAGCTTGCAGGAAAGGGGCTTCCCCCTCTGAAACTGGGACCTTGCGCAGCACTCTGTTGACATCCAATATCTGTCACATTGGAGCTGTATGAGTATGGTGAGACTTCTAGCTCCTAGGAAATAAAATTAGACAGGGTTGCAGGCATAAAGAGAGGCTAATTAAAGTCAATGAACAAATTAAAAGTGGGTAAGGATTACCAGAGGAATGGAATGAAATAAAATGGAAAGCATGGAAAGAAAAGAGATGAAAGCAACAGAAGGGGAAAAAAAGGGAAAAAAAAAACAAACCAAACCAAACCAAACAAAAAAAACAACAAACAAACAAAATACCCACAAAACAAACAAACAAACAAAAAAAACAAACGAAAACAAAACAAAACCCCCCACTTTATTTATTGTGATTTCAAGAGTGTCCCTAATGGAATAAATCTCATCCAAATTCTAGCAGATAGCATGTGCCAAAAATGCTGCAGATGGCTTAGCTCAGCAGCAGGGATGGCTTGGAAGGCAAACAGTTCCTGAGCCTGCCTCAACAGATTGTTTACAGCAAAGATACCGACAGTGCCCAGTCATTGTCATGAAACAGTGCTTGTTCCCTTGTTTGAGACTTCAATCTGGGCATTTCAAATGGCAGATTTGTGTGTTGAAACCAGGAGAGTCCTTGATAGTTCAATTCCTGTTGTTGAGGAACAGCCCAGAAGGTTTTCTGTCTCTGCATAACAAGCAGAGTGAATGGGGAAAACTGAGCATGACACAACTCACTGAAGTCTTCACTAAGTGAAGCCCTCTTTTAATAATCACACCATGAACAGAAGATTAATTAACATATTCTTCTGTGAGTTCTAATAATGTAGAATCAGAACATCCTGAGTTGGAAGGGGCCCACAAAGATCACTGGACTGAATTCCTGGCTCTGCACAGGACAACCCCAACAATCCCTGATATCCAGCCTAAACCTTCCCTGACGTTCCCTTGGTCTTTCTCATAATTGTTCACATAGAAGTGGTGTAGATCAGTACATCAGTACATCCAATTTCCATCCACAGAAAAGAGAACAGTTTCTTTTGCAAGAGGTGAGCTAACACGTCTGCTTGCTTTCCATCTGCACCACTACCCAACACATGCATGAGGTGGCAATTACTTTAAGGGTGCTCCCTCAGCATGTTTCCAGTTCTACAGGAGCCTTTATACTCTTTTTAGCTCTGTGTGAGGCAACAATAAAAGACTTTTGCTGCGAACACAACAAACATCCACTCTTGAGACCCACTTACGTGTATCCATTTAGCAGCCTGAACACAAAGAAAACAGTTGGCTATCTACATTAGTAATGCTGTATCAGCCAAAATTCCTGATGACTTTTATCACATTTCATAATTTTAAGGATAAAAGTATTCCTTCTTTTCCATAAGAAAATTTGAAGGTTGTATATGCTTTTTGCATTTGGGTATATTTGTTCCTCAATGTTCAATCTCTAGATAATGTATTCTGTCTTAAATTAGCATAAACCAAATAGACTAGCACAACTTTCACCAAACTGTTCCTTTCAAATGCTATTCAAAAATCTGCTCCACTCTGCTTTTAAGCAAATCATTAAGATTATATGCCATTCTTATTGACCAAAGAAAGACAAGGTCTGAAGGTTTCATACAAAGTTAATTATACATGTTTTAATTGCAATTTTATCGCTTCACTTGTTACTCTTCATTAAGCAATTCTGGTCCCTTTCCTCCTCAAATTTTGGAAAATATGTATTCTTTTCTTGGTATCTATTACTTTCAAATATCATGAATTCTCCATGCCCTGTCCCAAAGTGGCAATGACCAGCTCACTTTTTAGCCTTATCCAAGTGGATATTCATCACCTGGATGTTTTGATGGGAGAACCTGGACAGATCAACACATTCACATTACAGCTGCATCCAGTCTCACTTAGCTTAAATCACTGTGTACATATGCAAGTTGCATAATAAAGAATCATGGACTACAGTCTAACAGAGTTATTTGAATATAGTAATACTCATTTGTCATCATAAATCATATTGTGTCACCACTCTTATAATCTCTGCTGGTCTTCTTTGAACTCTGTCCTATTTATCAGACTGTTCTTAGAATTGAAGAAACCAGAACTCTGGACAGCTTTCTTTGTAGCAAATTGGTATCTCACATGCAGAAACCCCCTTGTTAAATGCAGAAGGCATAATTGAATCCTCCACCTCTCCAGCTACTAAATTATGTAAACTGGAAAAATAATGAAAATATCTTTAAGTCATTTCCCTGAGGCAAATAATTCTGCCCACAAGGTCTGCTCATAGTCAAGAAAATTGATGAATGAGGAATGTGCTTAATCCTTTTAAGTGAACAATATATGCACTAAAGATAAATGAAGAATATCAGAAAAGAGTTCAGAATTATTTGAAGCCTCAGTTTCAGTGGTCCAAAATACGGTAACACATATGGAAATGTAGAATTTAGGTCACCACTGGAGTTGTGATTGCACAAGTGACTGCCCTGGGGGAAAGAGCAAGTAGCTTCAGGGTTTCTGAAGATATTTCTCTGTATGTGACTTCTGTGAACTTCACCTGAACAAAGGAATCCATTATTTTCAGAGGAACAAAAAACAACTGTTCAGAGGAAACCAGTAGGTAATCTTCCTTCTAGTAAGGCAACTAATAGAATAGCATGTGAATTTTTGGAATTCATATTCAGAAAACTATGTGGACATATTAGGGCAGTCAAATTAAGAATAGAGAACACTCTGAGCAGGAAAATAAGGTTCTACATGTGAGGTTGCAGATACTCAGTGTATTGAACAGAAGGAAGATCAACATGTGAACTAATCATTGTGTACAGGTATTAATAGATAGGAAAATAAGAGCATAGAGATTATTTTAAAGATGTTAATAAAAAGATAAGATAAAATGTCTAGAGATTGGAATTACACAAAATCAGTCTTGAAATAAATTCAATAACTTATCTGTGAAGGTAACTAAAACATATCAACAGCTTTGTTAACAAAGATCACAAATACTCCATAACTTTGCATGTATAAATTCTTCAGTGCTTCGTCTGGTTTATGGGAAAACTGAAAGTTGCCCTTACCTAAGGTTCTCTGGCTTTCACAGGCCTTCTCTACAATTTATTTATTAACTTTTTCAAGGAGAAAATGCAACTCACACCACCAGCACTTTGCATATAACATTTGTAATTATGCATTAGGACTACCACTGCACTTCAGTTTACAGAATCCCAGACACAACAAACTTAAATAGTGGCTTACAGTGTTCACTTAGAATTTCTTCTTCGTGGATACATAATTTTCAAGAAGTATTACCAAGTCTTTTGGTCTGTACCACTGCCAGTATTCTTCTGTCTCCTCTCTTTCCCAGCCTCAGAATGTCACTTCTATGTCAGGTAACGGGCAATTACAGGTTACAGTCAGTACTATGAAGTGACCAAGGGAATTCATATTTTATTTTGATTGGTCAATACTCTTAAGCTTTCAGAACTGTTACCAAGCAAGGAAGTTTTCCTGTGCTCAACAAAAAGATATCCTTTCATACCTTCCTGGTTTTGTTTCTTCGTTTGTTTGTTTTGATTTTGAATGAGTATAATAATTTCCCAGAATTCCCTTTTTATTTCCCCAGACAGAGAATTATGTAAAACAATTCTCTTCAGACACATGCAAGTATGTGTCTTGGTAACTTACTTACCTCACTTTCTTTTACCATTAAAGAAAGATTGGCATTTATGTAGCTACAGGAGAAGCAGGACCAAAGTGAGAGACCAAAAATTATATTGACTTTGAGGGGTAAAAAGGCAACTTGGTTTGCCTTAACTGCAGTCCACAGCATGCCCAAGCACTTGAAAGGGAACTTTTTTCACCTGGACTCAGACTGAGCAGTAACTTAATCCTACACCTTCATCCTGGCAACTGTCTTGCCTCAGGAGTTGACAGTGTAGCCTGGAAAAGATGATATACTAATTTGACTCCAGGGAGTTAACAAACAGCTGGATTGGGCCAGTTCTCCAGTACACATTCCATGGAGCTACTTCTATTTACTGGGGCTTTTGTTATGGAGACACACTTGAAATTAATAGCCACATAATTTGATTTATTTAGACAGAATAAGAGGTAAAACTGGTTAGAAAAATAGAAGGGCAGATGATCACATAAATGTAAGAAAATTGCATATTTAATCTAATTCCTTGTACTGAAATTCCTGCATCACAAATCCCCATGGTTTTCACACATTTTGAAACTTATTTGTACACAAAATCTTGAAATTAATTGGATGAGTCACCCAAAACTAGATACTGTATGAGCCACTGAGAAAGGAAAAAAAATAAAATTCATGGAAAGCAATGGGTAATATTTTTTCATTAGACAGAGGTTTCTTATTTGATTTGGTTGCACAGGTAGACCAATTTGTTCATTTAGTTAATCACTGTGCAACCCCCAGGTTAATCATCCATAATGTTTTGCAGAATGTGCTGCAGTCAATTATTGTTATTAGTGTAATTGGTTTGCTAAATATAAGCCAGGAATAGATGGTCTCGGGATGAAAAGGCTCTTTGGTGGATGCTTTTTGTAACACTGAAAACCAAAGACAAACCCAGAGATCTGAGCTGCATCAGGCAAGGACCATAAGAGTACCTCAATCACTGATCTCTGAAGGTATTTGTAAAGAAAACTGGTTTCAAAATCACTTAGATTCTTAGGATTTAAACCCTACATCAAGCAACCTGCAGCAGGCTTAAATGGTACTGAGGTGGTCTGAGAAAACCAAGTGTCAGATTCTGCTTTTTAAATTGAAACTCACCTATAATTAGAAATATGTAATTTTGATATGGACTATCATCAAATAACTGTCAGTAGAAAATTCATTTTACTGCATTTCACTTTAATTTCATTTTCAGTTTAATTCCTGGATCTAGCCTAATTTTGGTCTGAACTTGCATCAGACTGTACTTGATGTTCTTGATGACAGACACAACCTACACAAAGTAATAAATTAACATGTTGCTCTGAAAACAAAAACAGTTTTGTTTTCAGAAGACTCAGAACGCATATTTTATTCTAGGGCATCTATAATCCATAATTACAGTACAGAAACCAACTCCTGTGAAAATTTACATAGAGCTTTGTACTTTTTAATTAAACATGACTATTACCTGTTTCTTCTGAACTCTGGTTTAGGGTGGGGTTTCTTCCTCCTATGAAACAGCGTCACTGATTTTGAAAAGTGAGGACCCTTAAGTAAAAATTCTTAAACCATTTGCAGTTTACACATCATTACTCTGGATGTGACTGGGAATCAGACTTGGATATGCTGAGCTTGCCTTCTTTTTACCAATTCCTGTGAAACTTCTACCGCACTGAATAGCTCAAATAACAGGACACTGACTGTCTTCCTGGACTGTCCATTATCTTGAAGCAAACAATTGAAGAGACAAGCCTGATAATCCAAACCAAATATTCTATAAACACCAATGCCAGAGAACATCCATTGCTGATCTCTTCCTAACTCCTTCCCATGCACAAATAGAAACAGCACCCTCAGCCCTTCTGAAGGAGCATGCAGTTTTCAGTGCAAAGACCTCCATAAACACAGCATAAAGTGGCACAGTGAGAGATCAGAAGAGGGTGGGAAACAGCAGATCAAAATGCCCAGGGAATGTCTAGAAGTGAACTGCATCCAGGGTAAAAAGAAATCTAACATTTCTATGCCTTGGTTCCTATGGACTATTCATTCAAAACCTGAATTATTTAATATTGAATGTATTGAGGAATGGAAAGTCTTTTATCTGAAAGAGGTTTCCCACTCAGTAACTTAACCCCACCTGCTACTGTTTTTATCATGACTTAAAAGCAAAGTAAGAGGGAGGGGGGAAAAAAAAAAGTAAACCAGTATATCATCAATATACTGAATACATATATACATATATCACTTATTTGTCAAAATCAAAACTGGAAATTTATTTTTTTGTTTAATCTTTAATCTTTATTCTACCCTGAACCTTTTTTGTTTGTTTGTTTGTTTGTTTTGTTGTTGGTTTTTTTTGTTAAATTCAGTATGTCCTGGACAGAATAAATCTAGGTCACTAGGGCAAAACAGAGCTCATCTTGTAGAATTAAAGTAGTCATTTAGGTCTTTTTCTGCTTATAATCAAGTGTAAATTAATTCTGTTTATGTAACAGTCAGAATGAATTAATGATTTATGGAATTACATCAATTTGTCCTTATCTTTATGAGAATTCTATCACTTGGACTGTCTCTCAGTATTCTACTGAAATAGTTCATGCCCATTACACATCAGGAGTTCATAGTCAGTAGATGTTGAACTGCCCATCACTTTTTATATAAACTTTTAACAACGCTCAGTTGCTGGTTTGGTTTGGGGTTTTTTCCACCCAGCAGTTTCACTTTTGTGAAGAAATTTTTCACTAATCCCAATGAACAGTCATAACTATCCACTTAATACTATCTTATTTCTCTAGAACATGCAGACACACAGTTTTAGTTGTTAATTACGTGGTTCTCAGCTTTGAAGATGTATCATTATTTTGTGCAATCCAGAAATTTGAAGGCTTTATGCTCATGAAATTAACAGCTAATGTCTTCTGAGCAAAGAGATTTGAATAAACCAAATTTGTGGTTTTCACTCTGATTTGTAGAATTCTGAAATTTCGTCAATGTACACATAAAGTTTGGCTGTTATGATTCAGTCATACTATAAATGTGGTATGGTTTGTAATATCTTTTGGTGAGAAAGTTTTCAAAATTACTTTGTTTTTACAAACATATGTTTGGGGGGGGAAATTGCTGCCATCTTTTGGATGCATTCAGGAAAAAAAAGAAAAAAGAAAGGAAAAAAAAAAAAAAAAAAAAAAAGAAAAAAAAAGAGGTGACATTTTACTGAAAGGTTCCAGCTGACATATCCTGGATACCTGCTTTACTATGGAAAAGATAATTTGAAATTGCACAAATTTACTCTGAGTTAAGCAATATTTTCTTCTTTCCCATTTTATGTAGTGATTACAGAGTAACATCTGTGCAAGAATTGTTTGCTTGGTTAAGCAATACTGATGGGAAATAGCTTTTACTGAAAGATGTGCCACTGAAGCTGAAGCCAAACATAACAAGAATACAGAGATTATGGAGAGAGAGAGAAAATTACATCCTCTCTCAATATTTAATTTTTGCACCTACGTCTCATCTTGTTGTTTGAGTAAAAATAAAACTTATTTAATCCACACAATTATTACAGTTTAGTGTCAAAGCTTATTTATCCTGAAATTTCTTCAGAATCTATCCTCGATATATTCTGTTATCCTGCTTTTTGTTGTTTCTTTTCTCTTTCTGTTTTTCTTTTGAATTTCCATAGGATGTACTCAAATGCCTGTTGTGTGGCCAGCTCAATACACTGACTTCTGAGACAAACTCTGCGTGTTCAGCAAAGTCTTTGTAAGAAAAGAGAATGCTAGTTTCAGTGAGAATAAATCAATGGTGATAATATCTGGGAAAAAGAAAACACTGTCTGGAGAAAATAATGATTCGTCTGAAGAGATATCATTGTCAGACACTAGCATATCTTACCAGCTCTGGACAGTGATATTAAAATATGCTGCAAATCTGCCTTATCTCCTGAAATGAGACTCAGGCAGTCATTCTGTACCTGTCCAGAGAGGACACTAACCCCAGCTGAGCCACAATGACACTCACCAAAAAAATAAAAATAAAATTAAAAAAAAGACTTAAAAAAAAATCCCTCATGAGTATATTAGATACTTCTTAAAGGACAAAAATATATAATTTTTGCCTATGCTAAAACCTTTGTTAAACTGTCNTATGGGGAAGAAAACAGAGTCACTGTGGGTATCCTCCACCCTCTCACTGTACAGCTCACTTTGAAGTTAGTTTCATCTCTGAGCATAGGGACTGCCGGGCCAACAAGTTACATCCCCATTGTCCAGCAGATTATCACCCCTTGCCAAGAGCCAGAGTGACACGGACACTTGGTGTTAAACCCACAGCAGCAACGTGACAGCTCTGCCTTGACACTGCAGAAACAAGGTCAGTTTTACACAAAGAATTAAAGAGGCTTATAACACTTCAGTCTGTAACAAATTAAGCTGACTCATTGCCCCATACACAAATTATGCTCTCTTATCCAAGCCATGTGCAAGAAAACCCCTCAATGAGCAACGTCCTTGTCCTGTGAACTTTAAACTCCAAATTCACACCTTCTCCCCAAAAATGTTGTTGCTGAAACTTACCGCTCTTGCCAACTCCCCCTGCTCCCAGCATCACCACCTTGTACTCTCTGGAGCCTGCTGAAGGAGTGCTGGAGGAGCTGATTTTTTCGTTTTCTAGCTCCATCTTGCACGAGGCAGAAGAAGGGAGTGAAAACCAAAGAAAAAGCAACTGGCAGGTGCTTTCCCTGATCTTAAACAACTATAAAAGCGGGGGGGCTGGGGTGGGGGAGGAAGGGGGGAACTCAGAAAGGAAGGTATAATGCAAGAGGTATGATTTACCAGCCTCGCACTCACTGCTGTGCCTGTGTTAGCTAGAGAAGGTCTCATAGCAACCACTTTAACAGCTTCCAATAAAAATCTCTCTCTGCCCCCTCCCAGCTCTGTATCGTTCTCTGTGTTTCTCTTCCTGGACAGCAGCAGTTTTGTGAGGCTCAGGAGCCCTGGTACCACTGGGGTTGCTGTGTCATTGAAATCAAATAGATCAGAGCATCCAAAAAAAAAAAAAAAA
>VXBX01008285.1:0-31773 GCA_013400415.1 Scytalopus superciliaris
CGCGTCCCGCAGCCGGTGCGGGGCGGCCATGGCGCTGCCGCTGCTGCCCGGCTTGTCCCTCCGCCGCACCGTGAGTGACAGCGCGGGGGGCGAGCCCGGCCCTCCCTGAGCATCCCCCAGCACCCCGGGGCATTCCGAGCACCCCCGGGCACCCCCGGGCCTCCCTGAGCACCCCCGAGCATCCCTGAGCATCCCCGGGCATCCCTGAGCACTCCCGAGCATCCCTGAGCATCCCCGAGCATCCCCGAGCATCCCTGAGCATTCCGAGAATCCCCGAGCATCCCCGAGCGGGACAGCGGGGAAAGTTCCTTCCCAAGGAAGGGTTGTTGGGCGTTGGAATGGCAGAGTCGCTGTCCCTGCGGTGTCACCGGGAGTGTCACCCGGCACTCAGGGCTGTCACCTGGTGGTGACGGGTCTCAGAGCGCTTTTCCAGCCTAACAGACCCTGTGGTTGTGCCGTTCTGTGCTCCGGCAGCTGCCGGGGGGCTGCGGGTGCTCTCGGTGCGTCTCTGAGAGAGCAAAACGCAGAGACAGATCCCCCTGCACGCAGGAAAAGGTCTTTTCAGAGGGTGGCAGTGCCGGGGTGCTGATGTGGGGTTTCCGAGGTGCCAATACTGTCAGAGCTGATGGCAGGCTGAGTATCATAGAATCATAGAATTGATTGGGTTGGAAAAGACCTCCGGGATCATCAAGTCCAACCCTTGGTCCAACTCCAGTCTGTTTCCCAGATCACGGCACTCAGTGCCACTTCCAATCTCAGTTTAAAAACCTCCAGGGATGGTGAATCCACCCCCTCTCTGGGCAGGCCATTCCAATGCCTGACACTCTCTCTGTAAAGAATTTTTTTCCAATATCCAACTTAAATTTCCCCTGGCAGAGCTTAAGCCCGTGCCCCCTTGTCCTATTGTAAAATGGTGATTTTATCATAGCAAACAAAATGCTCTGTCCTGTGAGGAGCAGCTGAGGGAGCCGGGGGTGTTTAGCCTGAGGAGACTCAGGGGAGACTTTATCCCTCTACACAACTCCCTGCAAGGAGGTTGCAGCCAGGTGAGTGTCGGCCTCTTCTAATGGCAACCAGTGATAGGACGAGAGCACAGAGTCTTAAGCTGGGCCAGGGAAGGTTTAGGTTGGACATTAGGAAGAATTTCCTCACAGAAAGGGGTGATTAAACATTAGAATGGGCTGCCCAGGGAAGTGGTGGAGTCGCCGTCCCTGGAGTGTTCAAGGGAAGACTGGACGTGCCTCTTCAGTGCCATGGTCTGGTTAATTGGTCAGAGATTGGGCTTGATGATCTCAGAGGTCTTTTCCAGCCAATTCTGTCATTCTGTGTTCTGGCAGCTACTGTGGGGCAGTTTGAGCTCTTGTTGTGTCTCTAACTGAGCAGAACAGGGAGTGACAGGTACCCTCTGCGTAGATCGAAGTCTTTGCAGGGCAGGGGAATGCCGTGGATGCAAACATGATGTTTCAGAGTTGCCAATACTACTAATACCAATGGCAGGCTGAATAGATAAGATGGTATTTTTATCATAGCAAACAAAATAGAAGGCTGCCGTCACTTCTACAAACTTGTTCATCAAGGATAGCAGGAAATTTGGGCACAACACTTTAACTGGTGCTTTCAGGAGGCAAAAGAAACAGTGCAGACTTTTTAAATAATGCTAAAATATCTGCAAGGGAATCTATTATTTTCATACTTTGAACCTGTAGTGGCCAAAGTTGCCCAGGGAAGTTGTGGATGCCCCATCCCTGAAGGTGTTCAAGGCCAGGTTGGATGTGGGTCTGAGCAAGCTGGTCTAGTGGAAGATCTTTTATGTCCCTTCCAACCCAAACTATTCTATGGTTCTGTGACAGAGCCCTCATTTCTGTATCCTGACTGCTGGGGTGCTCTGCCAGCTCCCGAGTCTGACCACCCTATGAGGGAGTATATCAGAGGTAATAATGCAGTTTAGGGACAGTTTTCAAATTATTTGTCAAGACACATGTTTTGATGCCAGTGACACCACGAACATCAGGACCCCTTCAATATGAGGCATGAAATTGCATAGAAATATGTGGACTCCCAGCCTCACTTGCTGTGTCAGCACTGCAAACATGGGGCCTCTTGCAAGAGGAGCCCAGCACAGAAGCAGTGAGGATCTTTCAGGAAACTCCTTCCCTGGAAACAGCAGGCTGGGTTCTGTTGTTTTAGAAGGGAAAAAAAGAGGTCTGGTGGTGAATACTCATTCTCTCTTGCTGAATTGGAATTTGTATTGTAAAGAGTTGGTTGTGTGCGTAACACTTGAGGTGGCTGCTGAGTGGGTGTGTCAGCAACGCTGAAAAGGCTGTGTGCCATTGGTATCTGCTGGGTGGAAGCAGAGTAGCTCAGCTCAGTGTTATCTGTGACTTTATTGGTCTCCAAATTTCAATTTAGCTTGATTTATTTAATTTAACTTCACATGCATGGGCAGAGCTACTTACAGAGAGCATTGAACACCCTGTGCTGTATTACATACAGTGAGTATGCTGCGAGAACTAAAGGTGTGAAAACTGTCACAATTGCCACAAGACAACATTGTAAACCCATGGTTATACCCTTGTTAAGGCTCCAGACTTCTTTTTTTCTCAGTCCCTGAGGCAGTGGAGTTAATAATTGTAACTCACCTTTATTGAAAAGCATTTCTGATCTCCACTTAGTTGTTGGCTATTAGATTTAGTTTTGTTTTCATATAAGTGCACGAATGAGAGACTGAAAACAGCATATAAAGAGCAAAAAGTGTCACTGCTATAGATAAATTGAAAGGAAAGAAAATGCTTTCACCTGTTAGTACTCTGAGCATCACCATCAGCCCCTATTATTGGACAGAAAAAAACAGTGGCAGAGCATTCCCTGCAGGAGGATTCACAGAGGACAGGGGACTGTTGTTCCTGTCAGCCCTTGTTTTATAATTATGATATTAACTTTGCTCATCACTGTTCAAGCTACGTGTGCAATCCTCATGTCTCTGCCCCTAATGCCTCAACTGTAGGCCCACAAGAGGCAGTGGAAGAGGAGTACATAGGTGCTTAGCCTACCTTGGATGTGTTTAGTAACGTGGCTGGGCTGCCTCTGAATAATCAGAGCTCTAAGGTAGCAAGGGAAACAGAGTCTGACTCCAAGGCATCGGGACTACAGTGACAAATGGGGAGTGAGAAATCTTTTCACAGCACTTACTTCTCTGGATCTGAGAGCCTCTGGCCTTTGTATTACCCTCCATTATGATCATTATTACTTCTAGCTCACTTTACCAGCAATGCTTACTTCTTCTTCAGCCAGGAGCAGGGATGCTGCTTCTCTGACCAGGAGCGAGGGCAGAGAGGGCAGGCAGTTCTCAGCTGCCCATGGTGCTGGCACAGTAAAAGGCTGCCTGGTTTTTCATCTTCTGCCTAGTTTTGCCTATTTTCCTCTCCTTGGGCTGGGGTGCCCAATTCAGCAACATCCCAGAGGGCGATGCTGCCGCTGCGGTCCTGCATGGCTGGGGCAAAATCTTGCTGCTTGGGTATCACAGCTGGTGAAACTGGAGGGAAACTCAGGGAGGTGCTTCTAAAACTGATGGAGTGGTTCCTATGGGAACACAAAGTAATGTTTCCTTTGTGCTAAACAAAGAGCAGGAATGAAAGGGACAGTGTAGTACAGGCAGTGCCATGTTTGATGTTTGGTTTAATGGGCTGGAGAAGAATGACAGCTAGCAGGAGGTGTCAGAAGCATAAAATATTTAATGTCTACAAAGAGAGAAAAAGGAATTTAAAAATCAAAATTACGGTGTTTTGTGTACACACAAGTTCATCCATTGAATAAACACCCTTCACCTCTTTTCAAACTCCTGTTCCTTTGCCTTCTGCTGAGGCTGGGGAGGTCAGAGTCAGTGTTGGGAGTGCTGCTGATGCTGCTTTGTCCTGGCAGCTTTAGTGAAATGCCCTTGTTGGCCTGGCAGTGGCAGGGTATGCTACTTACACAACATTTACCATCCTGTTGCATTAAAGAGTTTAATTTCTTTATTTTCACAAACAGTAATGTGTGGGTTACCCATTTGGAAATTCCTACCTGTTGCATGCCCTTGAAAAGGGAAATTCCTCTGTTCTTTTCTTCTGTACCTGCTTCTTGAAGCCAATGGGAAGACCTTGGTACTGTGGCTTCTGCTTGCAGAGCCCAACTGGTATTGAAATTGTGCAATAATGACATTTTCAGCTTTGTCCATACAAATTCTATGCTTGTTGTCTGTTTGTCAGGATAGAAAATCAGAGATTTTGATAGTCATGTTTAATTCTGCATTTGGTAGAAATACAGCATATAATAGGTTTCGTCTGTTACTGCAAAAAAGGTTTGTCCATTTGGAGCCTGGACCCTGCTAGGGATTACACTGATTGCAACACAAGTACCAACTTTGTAATTGTTCCTGGTTTGCCTCCTGTTCTCAAAGGCAGCTGCTCCTTCTGATTCCAAATTGATGCCCTTGCCTTATGTCAGCAGCCAGTGGAGAGAACACATATTCACATGGATCAGATTACCAGTTCCTGGCTGACCAGCATCTTTTCTTGCCTGAGGTTTGAAGTCCCTCTCAGAGAAAGATTTCTGGCCAACAATTCTTCATGGCATGTCATTGAGAATCGGACCATAAATTTATAGATCTCAGGGGGAAAATACATCCTTTAAAATACCAGTTTCTGTTGCAAACTTGAGTGGCACAGCTGAAATTCCACTTCTTCCTTGTTTATTTCAGGAGCTTGGAATTGCCCTCAACTGTGCTACTGTTGCTGTCTCTGTTTCCCAGCTTATTTTCTCCTGCTCTGTAATCACTGTCACCAAAACAGAACATTTGCCAACCTGTTAATAAGAAATCCTGCCTGCTGTTCCTTCTTCTTTCCCTGGCCATCTTTCCTGAACCCCTTCTTTGCCTCCTGCCCCTTAGCCCCTCTCCCCCAGACCCCTGTCTGGTCACACCCCCCAGACCCAGATCTGCCTGTAGCTGCCCCTCATGGTTTTATTTTGGACCTTTTTCCTTTATCCATCTGTTTTCTTCTCTCAGGCTGTACCAGCTCAGACATTAAGAGCAAGGCAGTAGAATCACAGAATGGTTTGGGTTGGAAGGGACCTTTAAATGTCATCCACTCCAACCCCTGCCATGAGCAGGGACATCTTCAACTAGATCAGGTTGCTGAAGTCTTGTCCAATATGACTTCGAGTGTTTCCAGGAATGGGGCATCCACCACCTTTCTGGGCAACCTGTTCAAGTGTTTCACCATCCTCATTGTAAAAGGTTTCTTTCTTATATCTAACCAGAAATACATATCTAACCTGATATATATCTTATATCTAACCTTCTTTTAATTTAAAACTATAACCCCTTGACCTATTGCAACAGGCCCTGCTAAAAAGTCTGTCCCCATCTTTATTAGAACCCCCCCTTTATGTATTGAAAGCCCAAAATAAGGTCTCCCTGGAGCCTTCTCTTCTCCAGGCTGTACAACCCCAACTGTCTCAGCCTGTCCTTACACTAGAGGTGTTCCATCCCTCTGATGATTTTTGTGCCCTTCTTCTGGACCTGATCCAACAAATCCTGATCCAGAGTGTTAGTGTTGATGCACCTTGTTGTGTGGTGTGTTAGAGGGGCACCAGAGTTGCTGGGTTTTAAGGTGTTCCTCCTTTGGCAGTGCCAAGCAACCCCTGAACATCCTGAGGCCTCTGCGACAGGGCAGGGATGATAGAAGAGTTGGCAAATCTGAATTTGACTTGTGCAGTGTACATTTATTTCTATTGCGTAGTTGAAGCAACCAGGAGACTGTATCAGCAGCCTAGAATAGTTCAGAAATGGCACAGCTCATCCTGATACAGGATTTGAGCAGGACAGCCACAGTGCAGCTGCTGTTCTCAAGGTGGGAATTAAAAGTGGATATGGGATAGAGAACCAGGCTGCTCCCAGCGACTTCTGCCATAGCTCCTCATGGGACTGGGTTGAAGACATGTGGCTCCTGGGACAGGGTGTGCCACTGAGGGCTCCTCCAACACTCCAACCTGTGTGTTGGGACATTTGCAGGTGTGTTTGGTTCAGCTGAAAGGTGCAGCTCCCTGATGAGTTTGCTGTGACTCTGTTACAGAGCAGGATGGAACGAGCACGAGGCAGTGTTCCCAAGGACTGCAGTGGCTGAGTTTGCAAAGCCAATAGCTGCAGTCAGAGAACCCTGACCTTTGCATTAGTCACTATTGAATGTATCCTCAGTATTTTTCTAGCTCACTGCACAGAAAATGTCCAGCTTTTTTTCAGCAGATCTACATCCTTCTCTGTTTCGTTGCATTAGCACAGCAGACACAGTCAAGCTCTTTCCCTGCTCTTTAAAAGATTTCTTTTAGAAGTAATTTAGTATTACTGTGGAAGTAACACAATGTTCTGTCACTATTTTAGGCTGGATGTGGTCTGAGTTCATTAGCTGAAGTTTCCCAAACGTATTATTTATGTTCTGTGATCTTCAATTATAATGACTCTTTTCCCTAAACTTTCTATTTTTGTTGTTTTGGGTGTTTTTAAAGAAATAACTGTACAGACTTTTAGAAGATACTGTTTTGCCTGTGGATTTGGGTGCTTCTCTGGAGAAGGGGATTGTAAGTAATTCTTTGATTAGGAGTTTAAAATAATCCTCCTGTCAAACCCTAAAAAGTTACAAGAATGCCACAAAAGATTCTTAACAGAACCGGAGCTGTTTGGCCTTGTTTTTTTTTCCTATCAAATTGTGAAGAATATTGTGATTTTAGCCCTAAATTCTGGAAATTTCCAGCAGGACCAAACCTGAATTACTTTGATGAACACTTTGCCATCACCTAGCTAAAACCCATGAACAACAAATGCTTCTAGAAGAAGCTTTGAGGACATGAAAAGCTTTCCATTGCTCGGGGAGACTCACCCTCACTGTGCTCTGCTAACTGTGCCTTTCTCCCTAACTCACACTTTGGTAATAGGGGGAAAAGAATGAAATACTTGCTGTGCCAGAAAGTGAATCTGTTCTGTAGTACCTTCAGTATAAATCAGATGTTCTTACCTAGAAACTTCCCTTTTAAAACTCAGCTTCACTATAGTTACTTTACATTTGAACTGATAAATGCAGGAAGCTCCCTTCCTTTCTGACTTCTCCACAGCTCTTTATCAGCTTACTGAGGAACAAAATTATTTAAAAGAGAAATAGAAGAAGAAAGAGCAGCTCAGTAGCACCCAAATGAAAGGGAGGAATCCATCCCACGTGCAAATGTGTTACAAAGCAGGTGCCAGTCCCTGCCAGTGCCTGTCTGTTCCAGAGTCAGGTACCAGGAGAGCCTTGGTGCTCACTTCTTGAGGGAGGGGTGGGATGACCACATGAAGGTCTGCTCCTCGTGCCTAAATGTCAATGCTGACACTGCACACTGAAACATGACATTTTATATCAGAGCTCAAAAAAATGTGCCAATATGAAATAGTTTGTTTTAGGCATTATTCCTGTAAATGTGCAATTCTTTTTAAAATCTGCTTTCATTCCTGGCTTGAGCAATGCTCTGTGGTAAGGGGACCCATGGGCTGCTAGTCAGTACACAAGCATTTCCTTTTATTGATTTTTTCTTTTATTCAGTAACCCCTGATCTTGAGTTACATAGTTCAGGCGTACTTGTTTCTTTCCTTTGTATTATGCTTTAAACTATGATACTTGTCATGTGCCCTTTTATTCACCTTTGTTCAAAACATTGCTTACCTTTTAAATATCTTTTTTTGGGATGTGATTCCATACCACTGATTGTTTCTGTCCTCAGAATGTGAACCTTATCTCATTTTGCAGTGACTATTTCAAAGGCTTTTTTTAACCTAAGCAGGGTATGGGCATTGATTATTATGGTATTAAAAATATTAATTTGTAAAAATAGTAAGTATTCTTTTTCATACCACTGTCCTTGCAAAAGTATTTTAAGCAAAGGTTGAGCTAAAGCGGTGATGGAGCTGTTTGTGTCAGCATCTCTCTGTCCTGTGTCATTGGATTTGGAGCACCTTGAGGCAGGGGAACAGTTCAGGTTGTAACCTCCAGTGTGCAGCATTCTGTGTAGACCAGCACTGAATGTTATGTGCCAGGGGGCTGGTTTGCTGCTTTTCATATTGCAAGAATGAAATAACTGCTCAGGCACTTTCAGGTTTTGCTGCTTCGATGCTTGCACTTGTTCCCAGAACTGCTGTGCTGAGCGTGTGTTGTGTTATCTTGAAGCAACTGAGCGTTGCCACAATAAAAAAATGATTGTTTGTACCATTTTTTGATTTATGATAATAACTTAGAACTGTCTACACCTTTCTGGGGAGTAGTGGTTTACATACATGCGTGTGTTAATCAGTGATGCCAAAGGCAGTGTGGAGGCACTTTTGTCCCTCTGCCACTTTACCGATGTACCTGCTCTGGTGCTGCTGTGAAAAATTTTGCTGTCCAGCCTTTTGCTCTACCCAAGGACTTTGCTGTGCCAATCCACGACATCAGTTCTTCCCCCTTGTGCCTCATCTGCCCTCGTGTTCACCCAGTCCCAGGCTGAAGGAGGGCACAGCTGTGGTGGTTTCTTGTCTCTCCTTATTAGGTGTGTTGGGGTGCAGTTACCCAATATCCCCTCTCTGCCTTCCCAGATACAGTAGTTTGAGGATTTGAGAAGGCAAGGCAGGGAAGAATAGCAGAGTGAGAGGAGTTAACAAGCCAGGATTGCTGCTCATGGAAGGAAGTGGATCTTTCTGTTGGCTTTTCCTAATTCCCTGTCCTCTCATAGGAAACTGATGTGTGGGGTTGCTGGGGGATTGCTGCCCGAGCACAGCACAGCTGCCTCGTTGGAGGGAACTGGCCAGCAAGGCAGGCAGCTGATTAGGAAGGACATTCCCACAGGCAGGAGGTACATTCATGTGAGGCCAGGGGCTTTTCTGTGTCATTTGCAGACTGGCTCCAGCCCCAGCCAAGAAATCCAAATAGGCAAGATGGGTTTCTTCGCAGTTGGTTATTCCTATATTTTTAAGCACTCCGTCCTTAATTGCCTGAAAAATTAGGAATGATATAGAGAAATCACTGCAGAGACCTTGTTTTGAAATAAGCCCAGATGGAATGAATATTGTGTCGTTTGATTCAGGTCCAACCTCCCAAAATTCAAATGTGTTCACCAGTACAGAGGAATTTATTTTGCACTCGGGGACACAAGTGTAAATAAGATCTTTGACATGAGTAACAAGAGCAGGCTGTTCTCTGAGTGCTGCTGAACTGTTTCCATTTGCCCTCTGGAGAGCCATAGAAAAGGCTTTCCCCCTCCACCTTTTACAACAGTTCTTGGGGTTGAGTTGCTGGTTTCTACCACATGCCTCAAATCCTTGTTGCAGGGAAGGAGTATGTGTGGGGAACAGCTGGTACCATCCAGTCTCAGCCTAGGTAAAACTGCTGGAATATTATTCCATTTTTGTCTGTAAGACTGGCAAACTGACCACTGAAAAGTGTCACTTCACTTGCAGCATTCCAGTTGTTACAGGTCTTTATTAAAAGTAATTACAGAGAAACTTTTGTGTGATTAATCCTCCCTGCTTAAATAGTTAACCATTATGGATTTAAAAGCAAACACACAGACAATGTTTTCTCTTTTCCTTCCAAACTTTCAACAGATAGGGGGAGAAAATTTCCACAAGCCACAGCGCTGGGGTTTCTGCAATAATGTTCGCGTGCTGTTTGATGAAAAGCCTGGAATAGGAGGTGAACCATTGCTTGATCAGAGGCCAAAACCTAAATACAGTGAGTTTCCTGAAGGGATGAGAAGCAGTCCTCCAGCTTGGATAGCATTTGACAAGCAGGTATGTAGAATCCATATCTGTATATTTTTTATGAATAGCTACAATATGACAGAGCATAAAGGTGAAATTCAGTTAGTCAGATATTTCAGAAGATTATTTTGTGCATGCAAAAAAAAGCTCCTAGACAGACAAAAAGAGGGGTAGCAGGTATTTTTTTGTTATATTAACACACTGGACAATTAATATAAATATATACCCAACAACATAAAGAAATATTTCTGTATTGGAGTATATCTCCTTTAGGATGTGACAAAAATAAGGGAGTGGCTCACATGTTTCTTTTTAATTAAGATGGTGACAGTAAAAGTAAGAATGAATTTAAGGCAGGCCCCAGTGCAGGAGAAAAGGTGCATGGGTGCTTGGGAACCATTAAATTCAGTGGAATGCAGTGTGCTTGGGATTCATTTATGCCCTTGTATCTTCATGCTCAAAGTCTTGTTAACTTTTTTGTGATCTGTTCATGTGTAATAGATTATATCCATTACAGGGATTTAAAATTAGTATTTTTTTATTTTATTTTGCAATAATGTAGTGACACCTTTGAAGTTAGGGAGTTACCAAATAACTGTAATCTGTGGTGACAGGAATTCTGTAGCATGCTGTTGTTACTTTCCATGTTTAAATTTACATTGAATTCTACTTGGTGATGTTTTATTTCTAAAAGCAAAAAGCCTGCAATCAGAGAAGGAAAATGATCCAGAAAAAGAAATCATTCAGCAGATCACAGAAATGTTGCACGACTAAATGATTACAGCCTTTAAATATTGGGAAGAATGGCTAATCTTGTAATTTTTGCTTTGAAAGAGAAGCCATGCAGGTAATTGCAATACAATTACACATTCATCTTTGGCAGACCAGAACTACAATAAGAAAGTGTAAGGCTTGACCAGCTGCACATGCCTTTGGCTGGCATTGCCTCTGAGATCCCTGGTATTGCTCACAGGGGTTTCAGCAACATGCTCAGGTAGGGACTGGTCCAACATGTTGAGGTGTTAAGGCTTCAGCCAGTCCTACACTTGCTTTGACTGCACACTCCTTGGAACAAGGAGGTGTGTGTTGGCTGCTCAGAGCCATGTGTGAGTTAGCAGGCCTTGGATCCAAGGAATAAAGGGGATTTATGGAACAGTGGGGTTAGGTAAGAGGCAGAGGGACCTGGCCTTGGTTGGTGAGAGGAGCTTGCTGGCCTTTTGACATTCCTTATCTACTCAGTTTGGACAGGGCAGTCCAGGACAGGCGTTTGCAGGTTTGGAATTGGCCTCTGGAGGGCTCGTGTTGGTATTAATTGCATGCTCTTAAAGGGTTACTGTACTTAATATCCAAGTACTTTGGTTTCCCCCAGTTCAGAGCCTGGAATGCAGCTCTGTCCTCCGGGGCTGCAGTTTGTAACTCAGCAGTGTGGACTGCGTAAAAAATGGCTTGAGTGGGTGTTTATATATTGAAATGTAATCTGCTTTCTTACCATTTTTCTTTGGCTTCAAACTTTCAGCAGTACCATAGTAATTGGAGGAAGGACAGACAAAAAGCCTCATTATTAAGTAGGCTGAGAAATAGTTTTTGCAATTCTGTTTGCCTAATAGGAAGCAGGTGTAAATTTAATTTCTTCTACAATTAAATACACACACGAGACCTCCTGGGCTTGAAATGATGTTTATAATTTGGCCACCACAGATGCCAAAAAAACTTATGCAAGCTTTACAAAGTGCCACAGAATTTTTTCAGTATTTGTTACTTTTGGTTTTCATAAGGAACATTTAGTTTTTTAAGGAGTGGGGTGGGAGCTTTGCACAGAGCAATGTACTACAGATGAGACATGAGTTAGGAAGTTACGTTTCGAGTATTTTTAAAACTAACTTTGCTTCAAAATGAAAAGTAAGTCATCTCTTCTATTCCTTCCCTTCTTCACCATTCCTGAATCACCTGCTTTGATCTGCAAAATTGCACTTGCTTGCATATATTTCAGTCATACAATAGCATGTTGATAAAGGTATAAAGCGTAAGTGCAAAAGAACCTGCACAAACTCCTGAAATGGAATAAACCAGGACATAGGTGTATGCTCAGAGAAAGAAAAAAATCCAGTGTATTAAGGATGGGATTGTGCTTGGAGTTCTCTGCAAACAGACCATTTTGCCTGGCTGGTGTGAGACAACCATTCTCAGGAAAAAATTCATTGACAAAATTTAGAGCAGTTAGTTATAAAAGAGGGTTCCTGAACACTGTGTTTGTCAAAGGTCTATATTCTAGGGGAACTGGCAGAACAGGGTATAGCAATTTCCATGTTTCCAAAGGCTGCATGGCTTATCAGCAGCTGGACAAGGAAAGAAGTTCTGATCCTTGTCAGCTGAAGCCCAGGGTATTCAGGCTGGGGTGCAGTGGCTCCATCAGAGTACCTTTTAAGTCCCCCGGAGTATTTATACAGATCTTTACAGGAGATTTATACACAACTTCTGGTAATTCCAGAATAGTTGCTGGAGGGCAGGAAGGATCCTTGGTCACCAAAAATGGCACTCTACATGAATGTTTAGACAAATGGAAAGAAGGAGAGATATTGAAGGTTGATAGAATTTGTGTTGGCTTTGTTGTATGTCAGATTTTTTTGTTTGATATGTGAAACAGTGAAGTCCACAGTTAAAAAATGTGGACAGAATGAATTTTTTATTTATTTTCAACTGTTTAGTCTTTACGATGTGCAGAAATTTGCATGTTGTACTAATTGAACAAACCATAACTGAATTGTCAGATTCTTTTGTGTGAAGATCTAATGCCATCAGGTTTAACAGGTAATAGTTATGTCACTTGATTATAATTTGAGTTTTATTTCCCTAATGGTGGAGGGTCATAGTGCAGGAGAGTAGATGCCAAAAGTGTGTCTGTCATACTATTTGATGAATGATGAATATCAGTGGGATCTGAGCCTTTGAAATAATTTATGGAAACAGAGTTTTTATAATCTTGCACTTAACCTGCCTGAGAGAAGGGAATGTGACCTGTTGAAAAGTCTGGGTAGGACACAGGGTACTGTCCTTGTGTGCTCCTGGGCAAGCCACTAGCTCTCTCTCCCCAGATGTAGAAAAGGAGGTTGTTTCTGTCTATTAGGTGTTTTAAAATCTCTGTCATCAGTATTCATGGAAGTACTTTGAGATTCCCAAAGGCACATGCTAAAGGAGTGCAGACTATTAACCAGTGTGTTCTGTCATGTAGGGAACACAGCCAATTTACTGAATTTCAAACATTTCCAAGTAAAAGTCTGATAGATGTTTGTTGAAACAGGGAACTGCTAAGTTGTCCTTTTTTTCAATGCTTTAGTTTGTCTGATGAATCAAAAATAAAGGTAATTGAATTTATTAAATATAACCCGTGTGGAAAGATGAGGTATAAATTAGCACTGATTTGACCCAAATGTGTTGGGGTAGGGGCAGGATGGAAGCCTGTTTTAATGAATGCCTTCCTGCCATACTTACCACAGCAACCACTGCCAAGTAGATGTGTCTTGCCTGTTCCCTCAGAATTGGTCTCGGTGATTAAAGACCATAAATGATACCAAGAAGGGCACAAGTTGTATGTAATGGTTTGCCCAGTCTGAGCTGGGACTTCCAGACAAAAAGGCCACCATAAAGGTATAAACCCCTGAGCACCTCTCCTGGGAAGGTGGGCTTTTTGGCATCATTGCTATTGTCAAAGACCACAAAGACCAGTTGCTGTACTCTCTGAGATTTTCCCACTCACTGGATTGCAGAACCAGGTAAGTTTTGAAATGTCAATATTGCACAGCTGTAAATGATTCCTGAACAGTATAATTTCTCTCTGATCATCTTCAGTACCGTTCATTTGAAAGATTTCAAGATCTGCTTAAAAAGAACTCTTACCTCAATGGTTAAGCCATTGCTGTCATGATGCACTTTATTTTTCAGTAATTCATAAAATAGCAGTCTAAAATTTGCTTCAGTATTGAGGTAGCTCATTGTGTCATCAGAAATGCTTTGTTGGAGAGATTTTCCAAGCATCCTGCTGATTGTTTTATATTTGAATTATTTCTTTACTTCAAAGTTACATCTCTGCTTGGATGTTGTGATAATAAAAAAAGCCAAGCAAAGAATTTTAAATTTATGTGATTTAATGTGGATTTCTGTTCTTACATTTCCAAGAAATAAATCTACCTCCTGAAATGCAAACATTTAGTCATTTATAATCTGTACAAGTTTATTTGATTTATTTTGCAAAAGTGTTGGAAATTTTACTGCTTTATATTTATTTATTGTTTTTAATAGATGTTGAATTTTGATGCCTATTTTGAAGAAGAAGCGCCTGACAAAAATCAAGAGCCTTATAGAATCAGACACTGTAAAATATACTTCTACCCTGAAGATGATACAATTCAAGTGACTGAACCCCAAGTGCTAAATAGTGGCATAGATCAAGGTATTTATTTTTAATAGCACTCTTTCCCCCTCCCCCTCCCCCTTTATATTTTTCTTCAACAGACTTTTGGTCCATTCTAAAGGATACATAATGTCAGTTCTTATAGCGAAAGTGGGATCTAAGTGCACACATATAAATTGTCTTTTCTTATTACGGATCGCGATGGGAGCTTTTTTATTGTCTTAGTTTCTCAGGAGGTAGGTTTTGTAAGGCTGAATCCCCTCCCATAGTCAAACATATAATTTTTTCTCTAATGTAGTTGTATGAAATCATACGATGGTAAGGCTTTATCAGTGTTGTGTCACTTCTGCAAAAGCAATTTGTGTTCTAGACCTCCATTCCTGAGCCTGGCTCCTCCCATCTTGGCACTGACAGCGAGGTCTGTAGCAGCAGCTCTGTAATTGTTCATTAGCTACTACAGTGTCTCTGCCATTATTGAAGAAGAGTGTCTTTTGTGCCTCTGACTCTTGTTTCTTTTGTGATTAAAGTGTCCTTGGCACAGTAATTTTTCCTGGATGCCTCTAAGCTAAGAAGCTGCCTTGCCTCAGTGTGTCACATCACCGCACTTGGACCAGCCTGAGGGCTTTTGGAGGAGGGTTTACTGAGCTGATTTACTGCATTATTAATGGACTTGGTTTATGTTAAGAAAATGTGACCTAGTGGTCAACATCCTGTTGCAGAAGGGGAACACAGCTGCTGCTTCTTGGTGTTTATGGGTCACTGCCAAAATTAGAAGTTTTCAAGGGATATAGTCCAAAGGAGCGGGATGTCTTGGGATGACTGCGCCTCCCAGTCCCCAAAGATATTTTGTACATTCTGGTGGATCTTAGCACAATGATTTTCAAAAACAACTTAACCATTTCACTACCCTATTCTTTTCCCAGATGAGCAGATGCTACCAATTTATCTATCCACAGAGTAAGATCACTCTTATCACCAGTGATAGGACTCAAGGAAACGGCATGAAACTGAGTCAGGGGAGGTTTAAGTTGGACATCAGGAAAAGGTCACCCAGAGGGTCGTTGAGCACTGGAACAGGCTCCCCAAGGAAGTGGTCGCAGCACCAAGCCTGTCTGAGTTCAAGAAGTGTTTGGACAATCCTCTCAAGTTCATGATCTGATTATTGGGGCTTTCCTGTGCAGAGGCAGGAGCTGGACTCAATGACACTGATGGGTCCCTTCCAACTCAGCATATTTTATGATTCTGTCATATTTCAAGGTGTTAAGTGCATCATTACTGTTGCACCTGGCATAAAATTGCCTGTGAATCTCTTCTTAAACCAATGTTTCAGGACCTGCTCTCCTGTGTTGAGTAGTTCTTTCCAGAATTCTTGTAGGCTCATGAGCAGGGAGTGATTTTGAATGCAGAGAAATGTCATCCTACACCTTTCTGGGCAATTTAAAGATGTGAAGAATAGCATGTTGGAGCTCTTTCCTTGGGAACTTACATTTACTTATCCCCTCCCTGCACCCAAATGAGTGATGTGGGAGACATCATCAGGTTTAGGTTTTCCTTGACTTTTGTATCACAGGAGTGGGAGTGACAAGGGAAGCACAGTTAACCTGAGAGGCAGAGGTGATGCCTTTGAGAGGCAAGGTGGAAACCAGAGTCATTAGAGCAGGATGAAGCAAATTCAGAGTGATTCCTTTGAGTGTCATTTTCGTTGTCTTTGTGGTATGGGTTGTGCGGGCTGCTCTTCAGACATGATGTTCCTGGCAGTCTAGTTCTGTTCCTGTGGGGACAGGAAGGCTACAATTTCCTCCTCTTTCCTTGGTTGTATCTTGTGTTAATTGTTGTCGGAGTCACCTTTGGAATGGGATCTAAAATTAACCGAATGATATTAGAGAGAAACAAGAATTTTCTTAGTCTTCCATGCAACGATGTTTTGAAGTCCTCTAAGACTTTGTTGGAGTACTTTATGTGGCATAAATATATACATATACACAACACACTTAACTGATGGGTTAAAACAACATATTTCAGGATCTCAAAAGTGCACTTAGTTTATTTGTTGCTGGTGCCTGGGCTGGTAAGGAAGCTTTGTGTATTGATTGTGCTTAGAAAGGAAAAGATACTGTAGATTGCAAGGTCCAAGGACTATATGGGGTGTGTTTTGGATTCTCAGTTGATTAATGGATCTGGGGCCTATACTTTATCATAATCATTTACATAATTATTATCCTAGAGATTAATATGATGCAGAGTGAAAAAGGTGATGGAGATGCCTATCAGAGGATTCTCTACTCACAAGCACTTGGGTGTTGGCTCCATGCTCCATAGATGAAGAAAAATGACACAGTCATTATGTTAAAGGCACTAAATATTTGTTGTTAAATATATATGCAAAAGCAGTGTTTCTTAAAAAAAAAAGTAAAAAAACCCCAAAGCATTAACTGCTAATCTTATTGCATTTTCAATCAGAAATTGACCTGTTTCCTCCTTTATTGTAAGTATCTGTCTGTCTGTCTATCTATATTTCTAGGTATCTATTTATATTTATGTCTTATATTATTCAAATTCCTTACCCTGACTGGGAATTTGTAAGCTCAAGAACAACAGAAATGTAAGTGCCTGCATGGTGAATATGGTAAACTGAAGTGGAAAGGAATGAAGATCTCAGCCATGATCACACAGAAAAGGTTGTAACAGGATGAGGAACTGAACTGAGCTGAAGTTCAGGATCTTAACCATAATGCTGTCCTCTGCACATCTGCTGAAACACAACTTTGCAGTTAATTAAAATTCCAGAGATTTGTAGATGAGAGTTCAGATTTAGGTTTGGAAGGGCTGTTGAAAGGGAAACAGCACTGAACAGGAGAGCACAGGTGTGGGGATGTGGGTGAAGAAAGAAGTGTGGGACATCAGGAGCAGGATAGGCTCAGTCTATGTGAACAGCTGGAGAGCTGCTGAGGCAGGAGAAGGGTTGTGTAAAGGAGGAACAGCAAAAAACAGTGATGGATAAAGTGGAATTGAACTGTTGAAGGCAGAAGGTGGCGGTGACCTTAACTTGGACTTTTGCCCTGGCAGAAAAGATGTAAAAGGCAGCTGAAATGGCTGTTCTCAGGAGGCTTCTTGGAGAGAAGATAGAAAAGGGTGGGGTAGATCAAAGAGAAGATCTTCTTAGCTGGGCTGGTGAATGCCTTGAGGCCAGGGGGTTTACCAGTGCTTGTGCCATAATGAGGGTCTGATGGTCTGAATGGGTGTCCCTGGGAATGGTGGGACTGGGGAAATGCAGTAGCCCCACTGTACTCTTGTTCTAGTTGTGGCTTTGCAGAAGGAAACCTGTAGAGGCTTACAGACTGCAGGAAGATCTGGTGAAGAAATAGCTGTCAAAAAAAAAGTTAGAAGAATTTCTAAATTTGATTATGAATTTACAACACTAAACCAAATTGGCTTCAGAGAAAAAAAAGCTAGGAAATTTGCTTTTACCATTGATCAAAATCTCAGAGTGACAAAGTAAATGATCTGTGAGAAATGTGTTTCAGTGACTTTAAAAATTGCTTTATAAAATTGGCTGGTGTACTTGGATGTGAATTTGGACGTATAAGGTTGCTGCTAAATAACTGAAATTTAAACTTTGTGTAATTTTGGAAACTGGAAAATTTTAGAAACGTTAGTAGAAATCTATACGGAGAAAGGAATGCAGAGGCCAACCTGAACTTGAGAAACCAGAATCAAAGGGAAAAACACCAGGACAAAACAGTGCACAAGACCTAAATAAAGATAAGAAAGTACAGAGTGAAGAGGAGGACAGTAAACTCAACCACGTAACAAACTCCAAATGCTTCTTCCACAGCCAGAATGATAATTATTATTTCAATATAAAAAGAAATTCTCCCATAGAGAGTCAGGCTAGATGTGGCAGTGCAAGTGTTTCGTACATCTAATTCCCAGTGCAAGTGTTTTGTACATCTAATTCCCAGTTAGCAGGACTGTGGCTGGCTGATACCGTCTTATCAAAAGGTCATTTATGTTCCCATGGGATTGACTGTAGCTTCCAGTGCAATCCAGACCCTGCAAGCCAGAGCAGAGTGGAGCAGCTGGCTGGTTTCCCCAAGGTCATCCAGCTGAGAAAGAGAGTGGAGCTGCCTGCTGGCCGGGTTCCCAAGGCTGGCTGGATGGAGAGGAAAGTACAAGCAGGAAAATGAAGTTACAATCAGCTCCTCCAATATAACCAATTATCTAAGAGTTTATGCTTCCCCCGAGGCCTTGAAATAATTGTGATTTTGCCATATTTGATGGTGGCCAAATCATGACCTTGCTACGTTCCGAGATGGGTGAATAAGTGAATGTAAGAAGCCTCCTTGTTTATAGGGGTAAACTCCTTGTGTTGCAGGAATAGTAGTGGTGGCTTCTCCTCCTTTCTGTGCAGAGTGTACAAACTCCAGGTGTTACTCATTCCTCTGCTGTCTCTAATGCACTAGTGAGTTGTGCAGGGAGAGTCAGAGAGCTGTGCTGAGGAAACTCTGGATATCATTTAATTTCTTCTGCAGAGCAGAGAAACAGCAGAGACCAAATAATTTGCTGAGCAGCTTTGTTGTCAGAAGGCCTTCCCTACTAGGGAGGTCTCCTTAAGCAACTGCTGTGGTTGCCAAATAATCAGAAGCCCCAAGAGGCAAGAAGATATGCTACAAACTATGGTGTGGGAACTCAATGCCACCACCACTGTCAGAGAAAACCAGTATTCCAAGTCCCTTTCCAAGAGCACAGTAAAGGAAGGCATTATTACATTTCAAATTCAACAGTATAAAAGGTATCCTATGCATGTGTATGTCAGGCACAGCGATACCTAATAAAAGCAAAGGATGGCTACAGATACTATCTTTGCAAGATATTTTCCATTAGGAAAGATATTCTTATCCCTCAGAATAAAATGGGCTTGTGTATTTTACCCTGAAAAGTGATATGAAAAACTGGCTGAAGGCTTATTCACAGAATCTGCGGTGAATATACCCTCAGAAAATGCCTTGTATTAGAAAATTGTCAACTATTGTATTTTCACTAAAGTTACGATTCAACAGGATTTGCATTTTCTGACTTAGCACATTATCTGTCGATTTTTGTAGGAGTGACCTGAGGATTAGCCAAAATTAGGTAACATATTTTAAAGTATGTGGTTTTATTAATGCTAATGCAATGCCATTTTGCATCATGTTAAAATGTGCCAATTTTCACCTTTTCTAACATGTTTTAGTGAGGGTGTATCTTAAATGGGTGTATAATATGTTTAAACAGATAGAGAACAAAGTCTGTTTTACAGTCAAATGTTAGTAACCAGGATGTTTGATTTGGTATATGTGAAACATCAGAATGTTGAACAGGTCCTAATTAATGAGAGCAACAACTAAATCTGCTTTGTTGCTTTATTCCCCTGAAAAATTAAGGACTTGTTTTCATTTTAAGAATTAGAATTTAACAAACATCTCTGATAATGTAGTTGTGAAAGGTATTTCATACAAATTAGTCCATAGGGAAATAAAGTGAACAATAAAAAATTTCCATGGACTAACTTAAGAATAAGGCCCTTCAAGCACCAAAGAAGGTGCACAGTAGTATCTTTCTACCTCCTGCTCTGCCTTTCATTATTCCTTCCCTCCCCAAGCCCCACTCCACCCTCACCTACCTCCAATACAAAACAGCAGTGCTAGGAAAGCATCAAACAGGACTCAGTGGGAAACCATACCAGATACATATCTAAAGGGCAAAGAAAAGAGATCCAGCTCTGTAGTGAGTGATAATGAGATAGACCTTTCAGCTAATTGTGTCTAATAATCTATTATTGTAGTAGCAGGTTAATATTGGAACTATTTTTAGTTTTGTCATTTTTCACATGTTTACTGTATTTGTCTTTAAGTCTCAACACCTTTTAGAATTTAATTTCAAAGTTGTTGGGAACCTATGTGGTGAGTAATTATTATAATATTATGGCTTGGTGGTTCCTGTCTGGTCATAGCCAGTGAGTATATACACATTGTACAGCTGGTGTTAGGAGAGGTGTCTGGATTGATAAGCACAACAAAGAGCCTGAGGCTGAACACTGGACCATCTTTTTGTTTTCTGCAGGGTACTTTCACAGATATATATTGAGGTATTGATTGTGACTAAACTTCGACTATTGTCCTTTTTGTTCTCTTATAATGTTGAAAAAAAGAATTCAGTCCCATCTGCACAGATCTGTTCTTTGCAAACCTGGAATAAACCATATCTGGTCATACATGCAGCTGCATACCTGCCCTTAATGTATGTCTTACAAACTGGTTTAACCTACTAAGGCTGTAGCTTGTATGTTGGTTCTAAAATTCTTGTTATTTGGTTCTAAAATTCTTGTTATTTCTAAAATATTTGTAGTATCACAAAATTGTTGAGGTTGGAAGGGATATCTCATGATTGTTTAGTCCACCCCAGTGGTCCAAGCAGAAAGCAGCTAGAGCCAGATGCCCGGGGCCATGGCCTGTTGGGTTTGAAGTATCTCCAAGAATGGAGGCTTTGCAACCTTTTTGGGTACCCTGTTCTGGTATTTGATCATCCTCACTGTAAAAAAGTGGGTTTGTGTGTTCAGATGGAATTTTCTATCTTTTAATTGGCTCTTATCCTGTCTGTGGGCACCATGGGGAAGAGCCTGGCTCCATCTTCTTCGTTCCCTCCCATCAGGTATTTAAAAACATTGACGAGTTTCTCCTCCCTTCCACAGGAACTATTCTTCGTCGGCATCGGATTCCACTTCCCCCTCCTCATGAAGACCAGTTCTATACTATCCAACATTTCAATATCAACATAGCAGTAAACTTTTATTCCCGAATATTTAAGATTGTAGACTGTGACCTGTATACAAAAAATTTCCTGAGGAAGATGGGAATTAGAGTAAATCCTCCTGGAAGTCGTCCGGATGACCCATACACCAAAGACCGACAAAAGGTCAGATGAGGCAGTAGTAGTGAAAACTTGATATTATTAATATGCCTTGTATAAAATTATTTCTTTAAAAACAAATAGAAAGTAGCTATTTAAACATATAAAAATCCCAAGACAAAACTTGCTTTTGAAAATGTTGGTATATGGCTCATTGTACTGTATAATTAAATATAACTGATTTTCTGGTGTGTTCACACACCTTTTAAAACAGAAGAAAATTAATTGGGAAAAAGAAAATAAACCTTTTAGTATTAAACTGAAGAGGAAAAAAAAAAGGTGTACATATTACATGGTTTTGCTTGAGCTAATTTAATTATAATAAACACTTTTAAAGCATTTAAAGGAAGACCTAATTAGAATTGTGGTTCAAACACACCTATGGCTTCCTGCAGGCTCCCTTGTTCTATTCATTTGTCATCTTTCTCCTCTACCCCACACATTTTTAATAGCTCTTTGCAAGTGTAAAGCAAATTCTTCTGCCATACAGAACCAAGAGCTCTGCAGCTTTAAGACTTGTGAGGTTTTATTTGAAGGTAGTTCCCTCTTCTATAAGTATATGGGAACACATAAACACACACATACACACCTCCTCCAAAAATCTCACTCACAGCTCCTACATGCTTTGTGGATTCCCCTTTGCAGGATTTGGGGTCCTTTTATTTCCTTCCAGTGAATAGTGGTGCGAGTGATGTTTTCTGTAGGGAATAATGACAGTTCCTTTCAGTTCTGTTTTTCTTGACTAATATGAGTGCAGATGGCTCTTGACTCTGTTAGGACAGTTGGCCCATGATATGCAGCCTGTTGTGACAGATCCAGGCTGGTCCTCTGAAAACAGCAAACACTCCTCTGTCTGTTGTATTCAGCTTAATGCTCTTATTGAGCAAACTGCTTCAGGTCTCAGCAGCAAAAAATGCGAGGTGACTGTGACTGAGATGTGTAGGACAATTTCCATGTCTCTGAGGCACTCTCAGGCCAAAATGTTAGTTTATCTTCATTCATGTTGCCAGCCTTTTGCAGCATTTCTAAGACACCTCCTGGTTCTGCATTGTGGTAACTCAAACTGGCCATGGGTTACTTTTCCCTTACTCAGGCTTTGTAGGTAACAGCTGTGAATATTAACACATGCTGAGTTGTCTTGATATTGTCAGCCTGTGTCAACATTATATATGGTACTGCATAACCTGCTTAGATTTTATTTTAATTTTTTTTTTAAACAAGCAAAACAGTCAAGTATTGTGCATATTTGTGCCTAAAGAAGACAGAGAGGGGAAAAAGATTTGAGCAATAAGAGCATCAGAATAGAAAAAATTACTAAAATCTATGTCTTCATGTTCTCAGTTGTTGAGGAATTACAGAAAAGTTATCTAGTAAATTCTGTCTGCCTTATGGTCTCACTTTCTTGTGCCTAATTTGTGGAAGGTAATTTTTTTTTTGATTGCTCTGGGCTAGTTTGAGCAAAATTAGATTGGTTTGAACCAGACTCCCAGTAGGTGGCCAGAAAATGAAGGTATGAAGGAAAGTAAGGAATGTGATGGGACAGAAAATGACACCAATGTAAAGTGCAGCAAACCACTTAGAACTGTATTTGACAGAATCACAGAATCATTTAGGTTTGGAAAAACCTCTGAGATCATCAAGGCCAACTTTTGAACAATCACCACCTTGTCCACTAGACCAGAGCATTAAGTACCACTTCCAGCAGTTTCTTGAACACCCCCAGGGATGGTGACTCCAACACTGCCCTAGGCAGCCCCTTCCAAAGCTTACCAATCCTTTCTGTGAAGAAATTCGCCATATTTTTGGAAATGGTATCCCACAGGTGATGATGTTACCTGGCTCTGAGGTGGTGTTTGGTTGCTCATTGCATCTTTAAGGTTCAGGAAGGAGCAAAGAGAACAATGAAAAGGTAAATGAATTGTAGCAAACACAGCTGAAATGGAAAGGGTGCTGCAAATCAGCAGGGATATTGGCAGGCAAAACTTGGTTCTGCTTTCCTTGTTTTAAGATTTGATGCTCAGAAAGAATAGACCTTCTTCCTCTCAGATTTTTAAGACTTGAAGATGTATTAGTGGATAAATAAAAATTTAGACAATGACATAAGCTGTCACAGTCAACAGTTCTTTCTGTGACTGTGATTCCTTCTCTGGTTCAACAATTCAAACAGTTCAGCTTACATTGTCCCATCAATATCTGTCACCATTCTTCTTTGGAAGCAATTTTGCACATTTGTTTTTAGATTGGAAGTGTTGTATTGCCCCTTTCAATGCCCTCTGACTTAGGAAAAACCTTGTTCACCACTTATATCTGTGAACTAACAATATATAAATGCAGTCCTTGGGTTGCAGCAGCCATGACTGTGGACAGCACCTTGTCAGAGTCACGTCAGCTGGAATGGAACTTTACTTTGAGATTTGCTGTTCCCTTTCAGACCAGTGAGTGTGCATTGAGAGAACACACATACCCAGTACCTGCCAACTGCAGAACATGAATCAAAAGCTAATAAACTATGTTTTACACTTAAAAAATACCAAAGGGAAAAGAAACAATCAATTCTTTATGCCACATTATATACAAGAAATAATTTTGAAGGAAGTAAATCAGGAAGGGTGATGTTATTCGGAATTGCAGTCATCCGATTACCATGGGCAATTTGTTGAAAATGTGAGCTGTACTATAAATAATTTAACAATTCTCTGATCTGAAGGACCTTATTGCAAGAAAAGTAAGGTCTAAAATCAATCCAAAATTGTTTTCCTGTATTTTCTGGGGGCACAGCAACCCTGTAAATACTTCTTTGGTAATGGCATAAATAGTGTTTCATGTACTGTAATTGTGTGGTGTCATTTGAAAACCCTAAACCCATGTTTTAAGGTGAGACAATATCATGCAGTTGTTATCTTGTTTTTCAGAGCAAATAATTAAAAATGTGTTTCTCTTAATTTCTCCTTTCTCAGCGGATGCTGGAGAGCACAAATCCATTGCGCCCTTACGAGCGCTTCGACACTTTGAAACAATTTCTGGAGTTTGATGGACAAGTTTTAGGTTTTATCTGTGCCTGGAATGATCCAGACTGTCTGTGTCATGGCCCACGAGAACTTGTTCTGCGTTATTATTTGTCTGATGATACAATTGATATAAGAGAAATTTTACCCCCAAACTCAGGCCGGGATGTAGTTCCATTTTTCCTCAAAAGAGGTAAACTTCCAAAGGTGAGGAATGAATATTTCAGTGTAATTCAAATTCTTCTACTAAACAAGAAATATTGAATGCCTTGTTTTGAAAATTCTCTGCTAGGATTGTAATGATATTTAGAAAATGTTTTCATTGTAGTTGTAATTGCATGATTTAGGTTCTGCACACATATTCATATGCTAACTTAGTAAGTGATGGAAAAATAGCTTTAGGCTTGTCATGTTTAAACTCAGGCAGAGATGTCCTATAATTTTCTTTCTCCTGTATTAGTGTATTAAGGTAAATCTATTAATAAAGCTTTGCAGTAATGGAAGTCCAGAAAATTAATTAATATTGATAAGCTCATGTAAAACTGAGGTGAATTCAGATTTGATCCATGACACATATTTGCAACCTTTGTAAAAGTCAGTTTTAGTAGTCCCTAACAATACCTCTTTGTAGCAAATCTAGTGTGATTTCTTAAAATGGAGTTTCTGGATTTAGAACCTTAAGCAAAGCTGGTTAAAATCAATAGGAATCCATCAATAATCTTTGTTGGGCATTAATCAGATGCTTATGTGAGAAAGAATCCTCTTGGAAAAATCTTCAAAGGGTCTGAGTCCTCTGTAACCTGTTATGATTGTAAAATTGATGAGCTGGATACAACTCTGTATCACTCCAGACAGATCCTGATGATGGAATAACATCAGCCAACAGATGGAGTAAAATACTGTGAATCTCTTTCTCCTTTCCTTCTAACACTGATAATCTATTTGTAATGCCATAGATGTGCATGAGATTTTATAGTAAAAACCCAACAGCAAAATATGACACTTTTGTCACCTTGTGGATCCTGTGTTCTGAGATGCTGATTTATCAGTGGCTCTGTGTTATCAGACTCCTTCTACCACATGCACGTTGCAATTTTAAGGGCTGGTGTCTTCCTCTGGAAATTTTGAGAAGGGCAGCACAGGAGATCAGTCAAAATTGGGGTGTCAGGGAAGGTGGTAAGACAAAATAACTCATTTTGATTACCTTGCACCAGCAGTTAATTAATAATTAAAAAAAATGTAATGTGTTTGTGTATTAAGTTTGATATTACTGGGATAAATTACTATTGTAGTTTTGAAACTCACAAAAGAAACAAATATACAAACAGTTTTGCCAACAGATTCATGCTGACTTGAATCTCCTGTGTTTGTGCAGTGGTTCAGACCAACCCTGAATGGTTCTTCGCATGTTTTTGTGATTATTGCCAATTAAAATAATAGCCTTTAGAGCACATGTTGACAATGATGTAGTACTTTGGTTGTGCTGACCTTTGCTTTCTGTTTGCTTCCAAGAAAAAAGGACACTTCACCTTTGGATGCACAGTAAAATTCTGGCTGCTCCTTCTGGCATATATACTGGCTTTTGACATACACACTGGCTTTTGGGTTTGGCGGTGTAATCTTACCTTAGAACTTGCTAAAAATTCTCCCAGGACAATACTACAATAACAGCCAGTCTGTAACTAGCCTGCTAGTTCTAAGGTGACAAAGTTCTCTTTCTTCACTGTTAACTGTATTTCTGAAGAGTTGGTCTCTCCTCTTGCAGGATGCTCCCACTGAGATGTATCAGCCAGGCACGATCACCAATTACACTCTTCTCAATGTGTTGGGAAGGTCAGGAAGAAACAAAGGCTGGTACCTTCGGGACCCTCGGCAGGTCAGATACTATTGAATGCCTCCAGCTGGTGAATATCTTCATAGCAGTTTTTGTAATTTTTGTGGTTGTTATCCTCTACAACAAAGACAGTTATTTATAGAATCATGCTGCCACTGGAGAAGAGCTCAAATGAAAACTACTGAGGTTTACTTCATGTAAATCCCTCATTTGTAAAAGTGAAGTGGCTTAGCATTGGGTGAAATATACTTGCAAATGGACTTCAAAGGTTATGTGTTAAATCACATGCATTAAATGACCTGGATTTTAAGAGAGGTTGTGGGATTCTGAGATTTATGGAGCTCCTGTATGAATGTTCCTTCCCTCTTTTATCAGACAGGAGCGGTGCATCAGGAATTTTACAAAGACTGTGACTTGAAAATAGGGGCAATAATTAATGTTTGGGGAAGGAAGATTGTAATCTGTGATTGTAATGAATTCACTAAAGAATATTACAGGAAAAAGTATGGAATTGGTAAGTAGTGATAATTATCCTTTCTTTATGAGCATTTTTATACTCCCGAGTTTGACAGAACTGTCTTCAAATTTTATTACTGACAAAACATGTTCATTAAAACCTTTAGCAATAACAATCTGTTGTAGGCCATTAGCAGCAAAGCAGTAATTTTGCAGGTGATGCAGAAGAGCTTTCTTATATGTTACTCCATTGAAAACTAACACATAATGCACGTTCTTTTCCTAACTGCCTCTATTTTAAAATGACAATGATAGAACAGTCATATGGATAGACTGCCATTTCTTCCAATAGCTGTGTTTGCAGTCAGAAAATAATAAAGAGCATGTAGTGAGTGAGTAAGTAGAATGAGCTCAATTATTCCCCATATGTTTCATTTTGTATGGATGTCAGAATCCTCACATAATAAGATTTTCTGACATGACAGTACTAGTCAATCACATTATTGGTTTTTACAATGTAGTTTTGTGTATTCTGGACCATTAGAGTATGTATCTTGTGAAGTTTCAGCACTAAATTCTGGGAACATTTAGCAACTATGTCCATAATGGAAAAGCATTTTGGAAATGAATAACAATAGCAGTTTTCATTTATCTGTCTTTGAATGTCCTCAGTCAGACTTTCTAATGGTTCCATCCTGGACATTTTCCTGCAAAAATGACTTAGTTATTTTCTGGCAGAGCCCTTCTCAAATCTTCATTTGCAAAGCCCAGCCATGATGATGATTCATTCAATAAATATAACTAAGCATCTGACTGTTCAGACATGGTTGGAAGAATTCTACTATGGCCTTTCTGTGATACTGTGAAACAAAATACCTGAGTAGGCTATTTCTTCTACCTTAACTTGTGATCAGATAGAGTGTAGTGTGTGGCACAGAGCCTGTCTGCTGCATTGGGGGAATTACATGATGTAGCGCAGCCATTCAAACACTACATTTTTTAATCGGTGAAACATGTCTCATTAGAACTTTTTAAATAATACCTTTACATGTCTGTACCAAAATAAACCTGTTCTTATACTAAGCAGTGTGTGAGGAAACCATGTTTGATAACCACAGTATTACTTATAAGAATTTACAGTAATAGGAGTCTGACTCCAGAGGTGCAAACCAGGGGCTTCTTCCCAGAGAATTTCTTCAGCCAAGACCACTGCCACTGCTTGGCAGCAATAGCCTCTGTCTGAGCAAAATATCCTGGAACGGTGAATGGGTATTTCTTACTCAGGGCAGGCAATAAATGAAATGCAGCTGACCATCCTGCATCAAGCAAGCAGTGCAACCAAGCGTTAAACCAATGCAAAGGCTTTCCCCCTCCTCTAATTCTGATTCAGTAATTACTGGTTATGTCCCTGCATGTTAAAGTTAGGTGGTTTGCAAGTTAGGAGGAGTTAGAAATTGCTGATGTGCAGAATTCTAGAAAATTGGGACTGTAGGTGATCTAATCCATTCCCATTGTTCTGAGGCAGGGTAGTGCATATACATAGATGGTCATTGACAGGTGTTTGTGTGGCTTTTTATCAATATTCTCCATTGAAGGAGATTTCTTTGCCTCCTGAGGGATCTTGTCCAAACTTCATAGTTAGAAATGCTGCTTAATAGCTACTATTGCTGGTTTGTGTAAACTGAGAGGGTAAATTTTTTGTCTTACCTTTGTTGGATCTGGAGAACAACTGCTCAGTATCCTTTTCTAATAACAACCTTGTACTTTGAACTGTATTTGTATTTGAACACTATTCCAGCACACCACCTTACCACCCTAACCCCCTCCCGGGCCATTTGCTGCTATGGGAAACCTTTCAGTCTTTCTCCACAGTCCATTCTTTTATATCTGTGATAATTTTTCTTAGTGCTCTCTCCAGTTTCTCTGCCTCCTTGACACAAAAAACACAAAGATGTGCTCTAGCTGACACCTTTGGGAAATGGGAAGTGTTTTACACATCCCTTTAAGGATATATGATGGCAGAGACTCTGGGTAACACAAAAAACCATCCATCTTGTTCACAGAAAATGCACATTGTGTTAGAGATTCACACACTTTGCTTTCCTCATCGGGATTAAAAAAAATATAAGTATGACTTTTTAACTAGAAGGGACCAGGAGCAGGATCAGAGCAGGTTTTAGCATACAAGCAGTTTTTGAGAGAGAACATGTGAGTGTCCACCTTTTACTCTTGGTGAGTTACACATTTTGTTTGTGTCTGGTGGACATAAAGGTACTCTCAGTGGGCTGAGTCCCACAAAGTGCTTGACTTTGCACTCTGATCCAGTTAAACACTGAAACGTACTTAATTGCAGCTCAAGTCCAGGGAGACCATTTTACTTGAGTAAGAGTAAGCAAGTGAATAAATTAGTTCTTACATCCAGGCACAGTACTCAGCACCTCATGGCATCAATCCAGTTGGTTTGTTATTGTGTTTTCACATTTCTCCTCTTCAATTTATGCCCTTCTGCCAGAGCCATTAAAGAGGCCCACATTTATTTTTGGGTCTGCAGTTTCAGCATAAGTGGCTTGCCCATGGAATTTGCCCTTTAGGAGAATTAAGAGTAGTTTAGATTTCTCTTGAAGAGCATGATTATGATACCCTGTGTATCTCCAGTGTGGGGTTCACTTATTTTACTCTTAGTATGTTTGTGAAAAGCAGAGTTTTTTCATTGATAAACATAACTAATGCCCTTCAATAGGAAGCTAATCACTGTAACTTAGAAGTGCTATGAATGCAAGTGAAAATGCATTAATGTGTGATATTACCTGTCCAGACTTGTTAGTGCAGCCTCAGGGGAGGAGAATAATACTCCATAGCTGTGTGGGCGCTGTGGTCACCCTGCTGAAATGGGAAATAGACTGATGTGCAGTGGGGGGAAGTTGATACTCATTCTTCTCACTTAATAGAGTATCTTAGCACAGAGTTGAGTATAAAGTGTTCTTTCTTAAATAACAGATTACTCCTGAAGGAACAAAACCAGTAAAATCTGGTTTCCTACTGATCTTTCTTCGCTGTCCCGGCACCTCCCAAGCCTGTCTGTTCTGCCTTTTCACAGCACCCTGCAATCCCTCTCTTGTCCCAGCTCTCTTCACCCTCCCACCCCCTCATTTCTCAGGCTCCTCTCTGACCTGCTGCCTGGGCAGGGCAGAGTGTGGGGTGATGGGCTGGACACTCCATGTGTGCTGGTGGCCAGGCAGCTGCTGCTGGATAACAGTTGACTTCTTGCTTTCCCCTCAGCGGGGGCATTAAAGCCTGCTGCCAATTTTCACCAGACTAGTCAGAGGTCAGTGTCGGTGCTGTCCAACTCCTCCACTACACGTGGTGGAGACTGAGCAGCAGCTTTTAAATATGCCTTCAGATGCCTTTTTTTCCTCAGGTAACTGAAATAATAATGAATTAAGACTCTGTAAATGGAGATTCACTTTGAATCAGGATAAACAGTCATGTTTCAGCTGCATGGACAGTTCTGTGAGCCATAAATTTTCTTTAATCCTGCATGTAAAAGTTTTGAAGATGGTTTTATTTCCTTATTATTTTACTTCTTACCTCAGCTGTGCAACAGCCTTTCAATAAAAACAGGTCTCAGACGTTTGTTATACATGTCTTTTTATGCATAGAGAACATCATGTTAGCAATGCCATCCCTCCACTTTGTCATCACCTCTTGTATTGTCCAAGTCCAGTGGGATTTCTCTCTCCTGTTCTTGCCTGTAGTGCTCAGAGGTGTCTGTCCTCTTCCTCTGGAAGTAGAATCTCTTGCCTACTTGCTATATACTGATATTCACTATGATTATCACTCTAATCCAAAGTATGTAGCACCTGACTCTTCCTTGAAATACGGCCTTATGTGGCACAGGAGGGTTTTTCTACAGTTCTTTGATGAGGGTCGAAGGTAATCTTACAATGTATACCAAAATCTTACAGTGTATATTGAAACTGAAAGCTGGCAAGCTCATTTGAGCTGGTTTAATGCTGCCTCTCTGGCAACAAATTCTTCTTGAGGAATTTAGTTTTTCCTTAGTTAAGAAGGCTTTGCTATCTTCAAATTGTTTATATGCTAAAGATGTGGCTGAAGCTGTTTTGTTTCTTGAAGTTCCCAGTGCGTTTTCAAATCTCAGTCAGGTTTTGATATTGTGAGAAAGCTACAAATATTTGGTACATGTTTGATATATGTGATGAAATAACTCCCTAGTTACTGCAGTAACAAGGGGTGAAACTGTCCATGGGAAAAATACCTGTGCTATTCTTTCTGGAAGTAGGAATTTGTAATCCTGGGCTTTCAATTTACTCTCTCTACCCACTGTAAATTCACAACAAAAACATTACAGCCTGGAAGGAGAGAGCATTGATTCTTTTTCCAGACTGGACAGAGGTGATTTTCTTAAGCACTGGTGATCACCTTGAGAGGAATGCATTTTATGTGTAAGTGCCTGTCCGATTCTGCCCTAATGCTGTGTGATGGAGCAAAGATGAACTGAGTTTTGAGATCTCATGGCTGGCTGTTCACAAGTTGCAGAAATGAGTTTTTAGCAGTTTTGCAAACTGTATTTCTCCACAGCAATTTCTTTCTGAATTTCCTCACTTTTAGAGGAGAGAATCTGAATACATAATCCTCTAAAATCCCTAAAAATATAGGTGGCACTAGGCTGGATGCTTTCACTGTTCTTAGTGAATCTAGATAGGTGGTTATTGGTTTCTTCTCTCAGGTACCAAGCGGCAGGACAAGATGAAATGGCCTCAAGTTGCACCAGGGGAGGTGTATTAGGAAAAATTTCTTGCCTGAAAGGGTTGTCAAGCACTAGAAGAGGATGCCCAGGGGAGTGTGGAGTCACCATCTCTGGAAGCGTTCAAAAAACATGTAGATGTGGCGCTCAGGGACATGGTTTAGTGATGGAACTGACGGTGCTGGGTTAACGGTTGGACTCGACGATCTCAGAGGTCCTTTCCAAAGTAACGATTGTACAAATGAAGCCGACTGATTTTACTTCATGGATGCGATGGGAGCCAAAATGCTAACTTCTCTTTGGGCTTCATTTGCTGCACGCTTCTGTTGTGAGGGATTTAACACACCCTCCGGGGGCGACACACTCTTCCTCTTAATTTGTAGTTTCCTTCTAGTTTATAAATCTAATTCTCATCCACATGTGCTAAAGCGTATACAAAGGTTTATCGTTTCGTAATGAATGCCTTATGTGACCGGCGTGTAAACACAGGAGCATCTCGTCCCCTGAGCCCGGGGGTCCCGAGCGCTTCTGGCAGGACCTGCGGCAGCCGAGCAGAGAGGA
>VXBX01008285.1:40028-132346 GCA_013400415.1 Scytalopus superciliaris
CCTCCCTCATTTTAGTCATGTTTGAAGCAAAAGTGAGTTTCTTCAATGCTAAGAATGAGAAGACTTTGCAGAGGTCAGATAAGAGTGCCTAAGGAAGAGGAGTGCAAAATAACATCCTTTGTGTGTGCAGGTTCAGAGGTCTATTTTTTCCTTTTTATTTACATGAACTGATACAAATTGGCAAGTAAGGCTTCAGATCCCAGCCCTAAAATGGAAGTAAGAAGTTGCTCAGTTTCCTCAGTTTAGCAACCTGAAGCTTCACACTATCAGTAACACTGTGGAACTCTAGGAAATTCACAGAGCTGGACATCTTGAAGCACTTCTTGAGATGGGGGTCAAAGCAAGAGAACTTTGGCTCCCCATGCAGAAGATCACAACCCTTTTCTTACTCAATGTAAGACCCGGCCAACAGCTGTACAAACACCTGCAAACTCTGATCTGATCTTAATGGAAGAGGGACTCACACTGTGGTGTTTATTTTGTGCTTTGAACCTGGCTCTTGTAGATTTCCATCAAAACTCCTTATCAAGTTTCAGTGCAAAATCTCTAACTTAATGAGATATATTCAATCATTTTTCATTATATCATTTATAATGTACTAACCTGTAACATTTAAGAAATAATTATGGGGCAGAAGTATTAAGAGAAGTTTCCAATATAAGTGCACAATTGCAAGGAAATAGAGAGGTGAGAGTGAAGTTCCAATCTTAGAGAGACATATTAAAAAAAATTGCCAGGATTATATAACCTAAAATTGGATATTTGTTTTAATAGCTGGATGAAAAGGAATGTGTTAAGCTTAGAGTCTCATCAGTGATTTGAGTTTTTTGATTCCATCTAGATCTGACCATTACCACAGTGTATTTTTTTTTGTCTTTTGCTTTTGTGGTGCTAATAAAGCAATTAAAACAGACATCTGCTGTGAACTCTGGTTTAATAAATAGTTTGGGTTTCACATTCATTTGTAATTTTGGTTGTAAAAGGCATCTTATTACACTGTTCATCAGCCTTTTATTGGATTTGCATCACCACCTGATATTAAGGTGTCATTAAATGTTACTAAACTGTGCTTTTGGCTTTTGGTTTGGAAGCTCAAATATCAACAGGAAACAAACCCCAGAGTTGTAGGGCACATATCCTGATGCAATCAGACACGTGACTGAAGGTTTTCTAGAAAGCTTGATATGAGCAGTGCAATCTTGTGGTGCATCAGAAGATAATACTGGAAAGCGAAATGTTCTTTTTAGTATCTTACGTACCCTTGAGGACCACGTGCAACTTCTAGGGGTACAAATAAAATCATTATAATGTGAAAAGAAATCATGTGGCATACCCACCTCACAAAGGAAAGAGCAGATCACAATTAAATTGCTTTGGCAGAATAATGTGTGGAAGACAGCGTCATGTCACTCCTACATTTTAAAAGAATTCAAAACCCCTTAAAAACAAGTTAGAATCCACGATCTTCATAGGACAATGCTCTTTTAGGTTGTGATTTTTTTTTTCCTTTTCTTGCTTTTAACAGTTTAGGGATAATTGCCTGCATCTCACTTTTTGCATCTTGTGTTTCCCAAGGGTCAGTTCCAAGGCTGCCAACAGGGTTATGGGAAAGATTTGGAGAGGCACATTTCTGTCCCAGTTTAAAGAAAACAAAACCAGGGAAGGTGTTTGGCAGGCATTCAAATGAGACATGTCACAGAATATGCACAGTGCCACTGTTGCTGTGGACACAGAGACAGTCTCTCTGCTGTGACTGCAGAGACAGTTCTTTTAGCAACGACAGGGAGGGGAAGAGAAAGTACTACGAGACAAGGAAGTGAAACACAAAAACTGGTATTTAAATACAGATAATCTGTTTTGGGGTATCTTTTGATTGGTGGTTTGGGGGTTTTTTGTTTGTTTGTTTGTTTTTCCTAAGTCACAATTAATGATTTTTAATTCTCTTCCCACAGGGATACGTGGTGGGAGGTTCTTGGAAAGAGGTCGCATAAAGAAGCCTGGGCAGGAACTCTTTAAGAGTGAGCCATCTGAATACTACAAAGCTCATGATCTGTTTGTTGGAGCCAGAGTTTGTTTCCATGGTCACAGCTTTCTTTTGGTGGATGCTGATGAGTACACGTTCAACTACATGGAGAAGAATGCCAATGAGGTGAAGCAGGCTGTTGTTGTTTTCTATTATCTTTAAGGACTGTGGTTTAGCTATATATTCTTCAGAATGATTTGTACACAGTTTCCTCATCCAGAGTTTACAGCCCAGTGCTCTCTGCCTAGCAATGGTTTTAGGAGATGCCAGCTAAAGAGTGCATGCAAGTCTGGCCACTCTTTAATGTCCCTTCTCCCTCTCAGAATCCACTTGTCCTGTATTGGGGTTGTTAGAAGGAATATCCCTGCCTATTCCTTCTTGAGGCTGTTTATGGACCTCTTTTCCCTGGGTTGATGTAAGCCCTGTTGAACCTACAGATGCTGTCAGCTTCCACAGCTTTCTGTGGCAGCAAGTTGAAAAGTTCACTGCCTGCTATGAAAAACAAATCTCCGATAAAAGAAGTTTCTTTTATCTGTTTTAAACCAACCTCCCACTAATTTTAATGCCAGTTCTAGTGTTCTTGGGTGTGGTGAAGATCCCCATTCACCTTATGCACTACCTTCATGATTTTGTAAACCTGAGACATTCTTCCCCCTCAACCTAATCCCGTCCAGTTAAGAATCTCACCTTTTTTAGTCTGCCTTTGCAAGATAATTGTGAGATGTGGAGTCTGGAATAGTGCACAGTGCTTAGAATGTGAGCACACCCAATTTAATCTTACTGATGAGGCTATTTTATTTCTTGACTTGATTATTTGGGTTAATACATATTTTTCTGCCAAAACGATTCTTATCACAGTCAGGAATTCAGGCTTATGGTGTGTACTGGGTTTGATGTTGCCTTCAGAGGGGAGAGCAACAATAAACTGAGCGCTGGGGTGCTTCTGCTGGTGTAGACTTTCTCAGAATAGTGCAACTTCTTTGTAAATTAATGTGGATCAGCACATCAGCACCACCTGCCTTCCATGAATAATGAGGATCTGCAAGATACTTGTGGATATAAAATGCTAAGGCTGCTAAATGCTTTAGGCAGTAAAATAGAAAGCTCTATACATTATGTTTCCTTACTGCTGGACTGTTTCTCCTCCTAATAGAAATAAGGGCACACCTTGTTTGCCTCAGTTAATTAGGGGATCACATACTCAAATCACAACAATTTCAGCAGTTATTAGAGAAGAACTGGAAGACAGTTTAAAGAAAGAGAAACAATTTGAATATGACTATCTTTCAGTTGTTCCTAAAATTCAAAAATAAATAATTTTCCTTCGGATTAGACAGAGGTTTTCCTTCATCAGGACACATCAGTATGTTTTCTGAAAATGGATGAAAGAAATCCATATGGAATGTTTTTCTTCTGGAAATTGCCATTCTGACCACAGTTCTGTAGGCATATGGTGATTCAGGTGAAATTTTGCTTGGTAAAGTGCAGGTGGATGTTGAAAATTTGTTTGACGCCATATGAAATATTTGGAAAGCTTTAACTTTCTGTTTCAAAGTTGTACCTGTTGTACCGTTTTTAAGTTATAAGGAGAGAAAAATCACTGAGCCTTATTATTTGGATTACCACCTCTGCTGAAAGTAGCTGTAAGGATCTAACTCAAAACTCTTCATCACTTTCAATTTGAGGGGAAAAAAGTATTTATTTATGAAATGTAGATTTGCTTGCAAAACTGAACATGTGTGTTGTGCACAGTCCTACTGGTGTTATGCAGATTTGGGAAGGACTGTTTGAAACAAGGCATCACTGTGCCTCCTTGGAAGGGAATTCAACATCTCTGAAACAATCTCAGTTGTTCTAACTTTGCTGTCTGTTGCAACATGGAAGTGGATTTTAATTCCACTGAATTCAGCATAAAAACCTCTGACTTAGGCAAGACAATCAAACCAAACTAGAGACTGATGATGCTGACATGTCAGCAATTACATGAGAAGAGGGAAAATGGGTAAAGTTATTGCCATGCTGCTGGGATACTCAATGTCTATGTAGGTGTTTGGAATATGTAGTTTAGAAAAAAAGATGTAAACCCAGCTGTTTTGATATTGTGGAGAGGACAGAAATAGACAGAAGGGTTTAACAACTGCTCATGGATTCCTTCTGCTCAGTCTTTTCTTGATCCCTGTTCCTTGCTTTGTCAGCAAAAAGCTTGTCCTTATGGCCCAAGCAGTCACATCTTGGGGAGGGGATGGAAAAGCTGCTGTCCTAAAACTCTTTTGTTGCTGGTCCAGCTGTTCCACATCCCTGCCTTGCATGGCCTTGCCTGCCAGGGCTGCACCTGGAGTTTTGGCATAGACAGAAATTGTCTTCTCTAAATCTCAGACGAATTTGCAACCACTGATGTATTGATTAAACTTGGATCAATTTGTACTGGACTTTAAATACTCTTTTCCAGATCCCTTTGGACTGATACAAAGCTGTAGACACACTTAAGCATAATTGTGGGTGAGGCACAATTTCTGTGTCCGGTTTCTTAATACCAGTCATACCAAATTTCAGATAATTGCTAATAGAAACAATATTGCTTGCTGGAATAAATGGGAGAAAACTGCTTTCAGACAACTCATTGTGCATTTTAAGTTAGGTAGAGCATGACAGTTATAAGGACATCACAGATAATCAACACCAATTTAATGACTAATTACTTATATGTTGTATATATAGCAGATAAATCCTTGGTAGACCACTAACACAACAATCTGAATATAGGGTGGAAGCCTTAGTGCTCCAGTTCTGTTTAATCTGAGTTCAAACTTATTTTAATGGCCTATTTAGGAAGAAATAAACATTTAAGCATTCTTATGCACAGCAGGAAGAATTGGTTCCAAACAAATTTCCAGTCTGCTAATTCTGAGTCTGTAAGAAAATGTAGTCACATATAAATGAGACTATCTGTTGGAATATTTCATTGGAGCCAATGGTGAAAAGACTAACTTGGGTGAGATTTTTTATTTGAGAATTCAATGAGGTGCACCAACATAAAATGAGGACCAAGTTATTAGAACTGTACTTTAAACATCTATTTCTGCTTTAACAATGCAATGTTTGAAGCAAAAGTGGATGTCCTTTTATGTAGCTGGGATGAACTTTCTGAGAGTACACGATTTTTGTTTCATTGTTTATGTTCTTGGTAGGAAGCAGATTTTTATTTTTTTCAGCACAAGCTTTCCTCCAAACTTAACACAGTGCTGATTTATGCATCTGAAGTGAGAAAAGAAAGAAACTAGTAACATTCAGCCAGTTAGTATTGCCCTACATCTTGACAACATGCATGGTTAGTTGCAGAATGCTTATCATAGAACGGCTTGGGTTGGAAGGGACCTTAAATATCATCTCATTCCAACCCCCCTGCCATGGGCGGAGACACCTTTCACTAGACCAGGTTGCTCAGAACACAATCCAACCTGGCCAGATATATTTCCAGGGATGGGGCATCTGTAAACTCTCTGGGCAGCCTGTGCCAGTGCCTTACTATCCTCACAGCATAGAACTTCTTCCTAATATCTAATCTAAACCTACTCTCTGTCAGTTTGAAGCCACTCCTTTCTCCTGTCAGTCCATGCCCTTGTAAAAAGTCTCTCTCTATCATGTAGGCTCCCTTCAGGTACTTGTCGGCCACATAGGTCACCCTGAAGTCTTCTTTTTTCCAGGTTGAACAATCCCAACCTTTCAACCTTTACTCATATGAGAGTTGCTTCAACCCTCTAATCATCTCAGTGGCCTCCTCTGGACTCACTCCAAAAGTGTGCATTGCTGGGTCATGGACAGCCTCTCATCCACCAGCACTCCCAAGTCCTTCTCCCCAGCACTGTTCTCCATCTGCTCATCCCCCAGCCTGGATTGACACCAAGGATTGCTCCGACCCAGGTGCAGCACTTTGCACTTGGTCTTGTTAAACCTCCTGAGATTCCCATGGGCCCACTACTGGAGCTTGGCCAGGGCCCTCTGAATGACATCCCATCCTCTGCGTCTTTGTAATCCGTGTGTTGCTTTCCTCTCTGAAGTTCCCTGTGGCTGATATTGGTGTCATCCTCATGAAAATGAAGGACAAGACGGAATCTCGTTCCAAAGAAATCAGAAAGACATTTAATACTACTGACCCTGAGCATACCAATGTGATTGACTATGGCACTTTCAGGTAAGAGTGGATTTGGGGTTTTAATATTTAGTAAGGGCACATTCCCCCACAATCCCCTCACTGGTTTTTGGTGCTTTTTGCACATGTTAGTTGACAAATGGCATAGATTTGTTTGGAATTTACTTGGAGATTGTGGAAAAGAAAGTGGAAAAAGGGAAATGTGATAGTTTCAAGTAAGCTGGAAAGCACAACTGAAATCTATGTACTTTTTATGGAGCTGGCACAGGGTGTTGTGAAGAAGGCACAAGTCAGCTTAAATATACACTGAAATATAAAAAAAGTCCATCCTAAGGGTCAACAAATTAATTGCTAGTTTTGAAATTAAAGTAGGAATGTTTGAATTGCCTCCCAAAAATGGTGTTACTCGGGTGTTGAATCCCTGACAAAGAAAAGAATCTTGATGGAACTGAGATGTATTGAAATTACAGAAGGCAGTGGTAAGTGCGTTTAAAAAAGACTGGAGAGCAGTAGTGAGAGCAATAATTAATAATTGTATAGTAATTTCAGGACAGATAGAGGGAGCAGAAATCTGGATTCTGGCAATGATCCACATAGGCAATGGGCAAATGTACAAATACTAGAAAAAGGAGATCATGCTCGACTACAAGCTGATTTCAGTTTATCCCACAGCCAGAATGCTTGAGCATATGAACTGCATTGGGTAAAGTTAATTATGTGGAACAGAGGAGAAAATTTTACTTAGAAGCATTTGGTTTTCACAAAAGTAATACACTGTGTATTTAGGAACTGTCACAATAACTAAAGCATTTAAGTAGATGTATATTGGGTGGAATGTCATCCCCATAGGAAGGTTAAGCAAGGCAGGAACTGCTTCAGAAATATCTCAGAAAAGCAATAGGTTCTTCCAGCAATTCAAAGTGAAAGTAATGAGAAATTAATACAAGCTACTATTTAGAAATGAAAAATAAGTGGTTAATAAGTAAGATTAAAACAAAGAGAAGCCACAGTTTTTGGCAGCTTTTGATCAAAATAATTCTGAACTAGGATATTTTACTCAACAGAAGCAAGATTATGAATTGTTAATTGAACTGAGGGGAAAATGTTATTACTAGAGTAAGAAGGGGAGAAAATTGAAAGTTAATGTTTATCTGGAGAAACTTTTTAGAGCTTGGAAAAGAGTTAATTTATGTGCACAGTAGCTAATTAAAATAAAATAATTATGGCTTTAATTTACATTATGAAATAATCATCTGCAAAACTTTGCACACCCAATAAGAGCAGGTCAAATGTTTGGAACATTTGCATGACAAAGTTAGGGAAGGGGTGATTGTGTGTTTAAATGGCAGGAAAAGGTTTTTATTTTATCAAGAAGAGGCTCAGTTGGGTGTAAATTTAATCATGGACATATTCTATGCAGCTGCAAACAACCCAGCTGTTTAATTTAGGGTGGTGCTGTTATGTGGCATGGAGAGAGATTTGTCTAATTATGTGGTATTGAGGGACTTGGTTTCAGCAACAAAAAGTGCAGTAGCCCTCTCCATGAGCAAGAGAGCTGAGGAACCCAAGCAATAAAGGTTTCCTTGGCCTCAATACTCACCTGGGCCAGTCTGAACACCCACTAATGGTCTACATCCCTCCTGCAGGGGCAATGCAGGGGGTGTAACAGGAAACAGGGATCTTATTTTAGAATGAAAGAAGCTTTTTTAATGTCAAGGCAAGAGCACTTACTTGCATCTATGAAAAGTCAAAGATATTTTTCTGTAAATAGAATATGTATTTTTCTTTCATGTATTTTTTTTTTCAATTGTGTACATCACTGTTTATTTTTAATCTGCTCTGGCATTTGATTATTATAACTAACTACGAATGATTATTTTTAGTACAGCAATTATCTCTGTGACAGCTTCAATGATAATCCTCTTATCTTAAATACAGCTAAAGATTCACTGTGCACTGAGTTTGGCTGTTCAGATTTCTTCCTTTCTACCTATGTAATTTTATATGAACTGCATTTAAAAATACACATAGAAGTATGATGTAGTGGAGCAGAATTGTAATTACACAATTTATTTCAACTACATTCAGAATCTAAATCTACAGTATTCATCCAGTAAATAAATGTGATGTACACTGAAGCTGTCCCTTAAGCTATCATTAGAACTATTGAATACTTTGTTAAAAAGGGAACAAAAAATAACTAAAACTTAGATTCCTGTGCATCATGCAGCCCTATCCAGTCTGCTTTTTCTCATAAGCTACTGGCAAGATTGCTGTTACAGACAAAGAGCCATGTGGCTCTAACAAAGATGCCTATCTTCAATTCAGCTTGAGAAGCAGCTCTCTTTAGCAGTTAATTATTATTTCTTCTTTCTGTAATAAATTCAGCTTGCAATCTGTCTTATTCTTCTAGAACAAAAGGAAAAAATAGTAAAACAAAAGATAGCAAAGCTATGTGACAAATTGTTGCAGCTTGTTTCTTTTTGTCAAGAAGAGTTTAGATGTTTAGAGTTTAATTCTGTTCATGAGTCTTGGGTCCCACTCATTAGTCACTGACATTCCTTAGTTCCCAAATGAGACAATAATTTTAACTGTGGGTTTTGGTGATTTGATTGTCACTGACTGAACTGAGAAGATAAAAGAGTTTTAAAATCCTGACAGTGGAAAAATCTGTGCCATGTATGGAAATCCAGTATGTGGAAATATTCCGATGGCTGATGTTATCTCCATGCTTCCAGCTCTGCCAGCCCAAGCATTTGGAGTGCCAGGCTTATCAGGCAGCATTGTCCTCCTCTTTGTGTTTGCAGCAGTATTACTGCAGGCAGGCTCCAGCTTTGACTGCATCTCTGAATGCTGCTACAGTATAAATAATAATATTCAGTAAGTGGGATAATAATACTGACAAGATACTGGTAATATAAGTAGACGGACCAAGTTTTGATCGTTAAGTTTGCATAATCTCAAATAAAGTTTGCTACTGTCAACAACTTGTCTTTTTCTTGTATTTATTTCCTGCCACTGCAAATAAAAGATTGTTCTGACTTGTGTAATATGAAAAAAGCAGCATCAGAATTAAAGTAGACACTCTACAGAGTTTAACATCCTTTTTTTAATAGCTCTCTAAGTGCAATCGTATTATATAGAGGGATACCTTTATTTGAACAGGACCACATGAGCCTGTGAGAGGAACCAAGTGAAAAATGATGCTACTTAGGGTCCTAAGTTTGTGTGCTTTCAGTTCACATGTGGATCTTAAGAGACCCATCACCAGATTAGTTCAACAATTTAAGTATTCTCCAGCCAGCAGTTTGAGTCTTGTGTCAAAACTTAGTGCATCACTACTAATTTCTTCTGTTTGTTTTCAAGGATCAGTGTGTAATCATAGTGATTCAGTATTCTCAAGGGTACCACAAGGTACAGCACTAATTGCATCAGCAATTACGGTGAAGTTTACCCAGAAATATTATATATAATTAATCTAATTTTGACTGAGGCACATAGGCCTATGTTGATGCCTGCTGATAAAAAATCTTGTTGAACATGAATGCTCCAGAGGCAGATGTTTGGGATCGTAGAGCCAGTGTAGTTACACTAAGCCAGATTTGACAAGAGGCCTTGCACAGCTGAGGGAACTGATGGTCAGTGCCAGCATTGGCCCATCAGAGGGATCTCAGGAACATTTCTTTTTCCTTGGATGGGCTGATTCATCTGAGCAGCACATGCTGTCTTGGGAGCGTGCATCCCAGGCTCATCCCTGCATGGGATATGATTTCCACTTACAGTGTCCAGGCTTAAACTGGTCTTACTGCTGCTTCTTCTCTTCCATTCTTTCCAGCAGAGTTTGTGATTACAAGTTGGGTGTCATTTTCTTCTCTCTCTCTGCGACCCATTTGTGTTTCCCTTCCCCCTGCTTTTCCCTGAAAGCTGCCCATCAGGGCCAGCTTTGTGAACTTCGTGAAGTGTGACTTGGCACTTGATTATTATTCTGTTCTCTGTTGGGATCTTCTGTCTCACTTCTCTGCCATTGTTATTTCTCTCTCAGCTGTTGTTGTGCTTGCTTGGTGTTTACAGAGAATTAGCCATATGCTGCAGAATGCAAAATACAATTAGGAACAAGACAGGGCAATATCTTGTTATTTCACTGTCTTGTTGGAGAAATGCAATGACAAAATTAACCTCTACTAATATTCCATACCAGGATGACATCTCTGGTAAAACTCTTCAGTCATGATTAGTATGTATTTTTGTATGTATAGCCAAGTACTGATGAAATGTGGACATCCTTCCTCCCCCAAATTTAGCAATTATTAACTAGTTTTAACTCATTCACTTAAAACTAATGTAAGCTGCTGTTTTTGTGAACAGAAATTGGATAGTCAGTGTTGCTGGTGGAACATTTTCAGAACATGAAATTATGACTCTTGCACGCCACTATGGTGTGAGAGGAGACAGTCAAACAGACTTCACCTTCCTCCTTGCAATGGCTCATGAAAAACTAAAGAAAAATAGCTTTGAAAATTTTGAGCAGCTGTCTGCAGTGTTCACATACAACGACCGTGAAAAGTAAGTTTCTTTTATTTATACTAAGCTGTTATTTTGGGAGCTTTGCTTGTAAACCTGAGCAAATGTTATAGTATGGCTAAAGAATATTTTTGTAATGTTAAGCCTCTCTCAGCACTTGAGAGCAGAGAAGAAAAGGATGGCCTTTGTGCCTGTTTTTCATTTTGTGTGTGGACTTTTTATTGTAGGTGTTGTACTGAACATTCTGTGACATCAGATACCTGTTCACAGGCAGAACACAGGATTTTAAATCAAAGAGGGAAAGTAATGATTTAAGGAAAACAAGAAAGGATTTGGATTCTTTATGCAACTCATTTTGCCTTTTTTGTTTTGTAAAGACTCACAGGGAATCATTAAGGACCTCAGGAAGGGGGAGAAAGACCATGATGTGACCTTCAAGTTTCTTGGCTTTGTAATAGTGAAATTTCACAAAACTTTGTTTTCTTTACCTCTATCCTGATATTCCTCATGCATTTTCCTATTCACAGAAACATTCACTCAAAATAAACCTGGAAAGTGCCTAATGTATACTTCTGCCCCTCTCTTTCTGATGTGCAGGTGTGGAGTGCTGCCCTATGAGACGTGCAGGACTATTTGCAAGGCCTTTAAGGTGCCACTGTCTGATGAAGTTCTAAAAGCTTTACTGGCCAAGTAAGTTAAGGGTAGATAGAGTGAGCTGCATGCATGGGTGCAAAACAATGCTAAATATCTACTGCAGACACAAACCTTAGGAATTCGTAATGTATTTAATATGAATCATTTCATGATGCAGATTTTTGTCCCGATACATATTTCCTATTTACAGAATATTTATAATCAACTGAAGTCCATCCATCTTAGCAACTTCTCTTCATTTTGTCTAGGATGATAAATCATCTGAGTTTTGGCAGAATTCTCTGGAATTAGTCTTTTAGGATTCAGTTACTGGTACTTACAATTTTCAATGAGATCCACTTTTTTTGCTTTCATTTTTCATGTGTGTTAGGCAAAACCAATAACCTTATGAAAGCACATGATGTGAGTTTTAAGAAACACACTAAGATGAATACAATGAAGTGTCCTTGAATCAAGGAGACAGCATCAGTAGGAAATAAAAGTGGTTTGCTACTCGTGTTGATCTCACCATTTTATTGTAATTTTTGAAAAGGAAAAGGAGTGCTGGCATGGGTTTGGTACTTCTGCATAGTGCATTTAACTGTTTTGAGACACATTGCTTGGCTAGCTGTATTAGTAGGAATAGCAGTGAAAAGAACTAGTATTCAGAGCATTTGCATTAAAAACTAAGAGTTTAGAGTAAGCTGTGGTGCTCTGAACACTTATATCTTGTTGAGTTTGGTCTTCATGGCCAGGTTTTTTGGTAGGAGGTTTATGTGCATACTCATTGGTTTTTTCTTTCTCTTGTGGAAAATCCTTAAATAATTTGTCTGTGCCTTCATACTCCTAAAAACAAGAGCAGGTCTTGTCTTCTCTCATATTTAGATGCTTTCAGGTAGATATGATTCTTGATTTCAGAAAGAGCTCCAAACTAAGTATCTGGGTTTATCAAGTAAGGAAAAGACCCTTGTCAGGCCAAAATGTGGACGCCATTTTAGTAAAGTGTCTTCATACTGCAAGCAAGAATTCCTCATGAAATCAAAATCAACCAGGCTGTTTTAAGAAGCCTAAGGGAATTTTTTTTCACAAAGCCTCCATTTCTATACCAAAAATGTTCAGAGTAGTGTCCTGTAGTAGGCAGATACACAACTTGGTCAATTTGTTTGCTGTTCATCACTTCTGACAGTGAGTTATAAGCATTAGTCATCAGAAGCATGCCTGAATTATAGCAGTAATCTAAAACTCATTTTTTCAGAACTCCCACCAAGCTGCCCAACACAATTGTTGGAGGACAATTGACATCTTGTATTAAACAAGGAGTTCTTATGGGCTGAAATTGAATAGATGCATAAGGGACCAAAAGTTTTTCTTTATGTAATAACTCATTTTTGAGGAGAAACAGACAAGCCTGACGCATCATGGGTTCCAGGGACATGTTTATTGTTTGTGAATTTATACCAGGGAAAGCTTTTGTGCTCTTCTCTCCCGAAGAGTCTGAGTGTAGGCAGCTAACAAGGAAAAGCCCAGTACATTATAATAAAAATTAGAAGTAAGCTTAGAAGACAAGGAAGAGGTGAAGGACTGCATTTAATTCAGCTTCAGCCAGGTACCCATGACAACTGGAGGAGTTTCAGCTGCGGTAGTTTCTTTCTGTAGGTGGTGGAGAAGGAGAGAGTTATCTCCTCCGCCTGTATAGAGAGCTGGGTTTCTAAATTACCATCCATTTTCCTTAGCTTCTGGAGGAGCTGTGGCCAGCCTGCCTTACAGATTTCTGTATGAGAAAGGTAAATGGTGTGAAGCTGGTCCTGGGAAATCAGTGTGAGAAGGTGCTTCATATGATAGAGAGCCCTGTGTAATGTTACAGCACCAGCTGCTTCAAAGGTGACAGTTTCTGTGGTGTCACAGCACTGCAGGTGATAAGGAACATTGCCACAGTCTTAATAATGAATGCACTTGGCATTGCTTGGGAAGTTTATTGTTTTATCAGGGTGCAGAGTCAGGATAAAATGTTTTTGAAGTCTGTTCAGTAGGAGTTAATTTCCAGCAACCTGGAAATCAGAGGTGTATTGGCTCAATGAAATTTGGACCCTTCTCTTGCTTTCCTCCTGCTTCATGTAGTTTTCTTCAACACTGAAGAATCATGAAACAGGCTGGTTTATTGTTCATAAGGAACAGTCTTGCTCCTGGGGAGAATGCAATTCAGCGTGGGTGAAGTTTGTCAATGGTGTTCTTTCCTTGTTTCTTTTATTTCATGGGGAAACATGGAATTTTGTGTCCGCTGATGTGTCTGAAGCAAATGGTAGTGGTGGTCCTACTGTGTGTGTCTGGATTTATGAAGGAAGAAAGTGGTACAATAGAAGTTGTTGGACTGATTGCCACAGAATCAGGATATACAGCTAATGCACTAGCTGGACCCTATTCAGCTATAAAGTGATGCTGGACAGTGTGATCAGACAATAGCTGAAGACTAAAGCCGTATGTTTGTTCAGCTTTGCTATCTCAGATTTGGTGGCAAAGACTTCCTGCAGGACTTAATGACTCTATTTTTCCATTTTGAAAGGTAATAGTCTTAAAGTATTTATTACTTACATTTGTAAATTATATTGCAGTGATCTGTCACTTATGAAAAGCACGGGATGGGACTAGAAATTGCTGTCTAATTTTGTGGTCACTTCCAAATGACCCAAGGTGTTGTTTATTGTATCCAAAGACCACTCAGTTGCCACAGAGTGCAGGGAGAATTAGCACAAAGACTGGGGTTTCATAAGATCTTTTCATATTGTCTGTCTAGTGTAAATTTATATTTTTAATTATGAGATGGTGAAATAGTAGGATTTAGGTACCCAAAAATGTGTCACTTTTTTCATTTTACCTGAGCTAGCATGTTAAAAAGTATTTCCTTGTGTCATCAGCATTTCCTCACTTTGTTTTTTTAAGCACAGAACAATTCAGACTTTTAATCACAATGTATTAAGCAATGCAGATGGTACACAATTGTTTCTACCAGAAAACTACAGTAGTCATTATAAGCATTTCTTTAAATTTACACAGGCATAATGAACAATTATGGTTTGTTTAATAAATAAATTTTGCCAAAGTGCTTAAGTAATGAAATTAGGGTTTTTTTTCCTGTTATTTTTATTGACTGCAATGCTAAATGTATGCTAACAAGGACTTAAAAAGAGGCAGTCCTTCTCCAGAGGATATATAAACAGCTGGCAGATAAGGAAAGAAAAAATGGAGAGAAGACAGCATGGATGACAAGTTTACAAGTATTACATGTTGATTATTTTGCATTAATTTACTTATTAATTTTTTTAAAGTGCCTTTTAATTTTTTTTAAAAAGCAGCTGTGTAATTTTTCACCTGTCTACACTCCCAAGGTGAGCCTGTTTTGACTCTGAAGGGGGCTTGTTTCTTGGAAAGGTGAATTCCTGGTGCCTCAGGTAGCACTGCCTGATAACAGTGGGTGTCCTGTGTGGTCATCCCAGATCTCAAGTCACTAATAGGCCACGCCAGGCCACTCCTGCTTGCTCAGTTTTTCCCTGGATTGTGACTGGTTAATGACTTTTTACCAAGTTGCCTACCTGTATTGGTTTTTTTTTAGGGGTGACCTTTTTCTTTCAAGAAGCAAGGCCCCTTTTCCTGCTACATCCAGGGCCCAGGTAGCAGGAGCAAGAGTGGAAATGGTCACAAGATCTTTCTCCTGCACTATCTTCTTCTTGTTATCTTTGATGCCTGAGACTCCCTTTGCCATTTGTGATGAAAAGGCTCTCTAACATTCATATTTGGATCTCTTAAATTATGTCTGTTATTCAGTATTCTGAGGAATTGATGGTTCAGTTCTTAGTTGTTCAAGACATGAATAAATGTATACACAAGATGGTAGCCATAAATTAATTCATACTGCATGGACTTTTGCTTGCTGCTTTAAATCCTGCCATATGAGCAGTTTATGACAATTTAGGTGTAGACCTGTGTTGCTCAGAGACTATCAAACAGGCTGAAGAATCCCAGCATTTTCTTTAAGGTTAATGCAGCATGATGCTTCTGCTCTATTATTATGAGATTAAATTTTTAATACATATTATGCAAAACAAAGGAATTAAAAAAACTAAATTTACATTAAATTTTCACATAAATGTTCGGGTGACAGATTTCTAATGGGAAGTTAAAAAATGCTAGGAAGTAACCTTTGCTTCCCCAAGCATCCTCAGGAATGGTCATAATGTGATTTAACCAGATTTTTCACATATCTGGAGTATTTCATTACAGATTATTTTTAGAAGCAGAAATGTGTGATTATTTCTGTAATGTCAAAGAAAAATAAAACGCCCTGAAAACTATGATAGGGATGGGGGAGTGACTTTCATAGTCTGAAATCACATGCATTGGTGAAGTCATAGGGCAAAACTGAAGAGGAGCATGGTTTCAAACTGTCTTTGTTGCATCTTCTTGATAAGACAAATCTAATTTCCTTTCCTGAAGAGCACTGTCAGTTCCAGTCTTATTAACTCCAGCCACAGAAATGCATGACATCTCTGTCCTAATAATGCACAAACTGATAACATCTCCTTACTCCATCTGGATGCTCTGTGCCAGATCGCTGGTGTGTGCTTTTAGTGGCTTGATACAATAAGTCACAGCAGTAAAGAGACCTAAGGAGTACATTTTTTTTCTTTCTGGATTATCTAGGGTAATATTTTAAGCTGCTTTCTGTAGCTATGGGATTTAGGAATCCCATTTCCTCCTCCCATGTTGAAGTCTTTGGTATACAGTTAATTGCATGCCCATGTTGTAATATCAGTTTGCTGGTGCTGTGACATCAAATGACTTTTCTCCTTGTTAGTGTTTGTTAAAAGCAGAAGCAGCAATGCTTTCCACAACTTCATTGCCTTGACATAAAAATTAAGTAGTTACACACCTTCACTTGTTCTTTGTTTAAAATTCCTGTTTATACAGCTCTGCATCCTGGTGGTAGAATTAATCTTTTGGCTTTTCACAATGAGCAAAAACAGTAAAAGGGAAAATGATTTGTCATGGTAGTTCTGAAATTCCAACGTGTGTGCCATTGTTTTGCTTTTGCCAAGACATACAAGATTTTTGGTTGTCTTGTTACTTCTAATGCAAAACTCCCTTCTTGTCCCTATTGCCACCTTCAAAAAACCACAACCCTGCAACTAATGAGAACATCCTGGAAGTGGGAATGATAATTTTCTCCTATACTGGATACATTCCCCAAAAGTAAAGCTTTATGGGAGTGTTAACTTGCATGTGAACTGTGATAAAGGAGCAAGCTGTCATTGGGGGGTTTCTCAAGGCAGTGTTTCAGGTTCCATTTAATACTAGTAGCAGTAGCATTCTTTTCTGACTCTGCTTTTATCTTCAGCATAACTCACTGTACTTAACATTCCAGTTTATCACCAGCATCTCTGTTTATGGCTCTCAGTATATTTTGTTATTATCTCTCCTGCTGACTATTAAATGAAAGGTGTGGGGGGAGGAGAAAGAGAGGATGAGCTGCAGTTTATTGCAGTCTATTTTTGTCACCGGATCTATTTCTATTCCGGTATGGTTTTCCAAGTTTGTGCCATAAATTCTCTCTTAAAGGGCTTCATTTTTATCAGAACCCTCTGCAGTTATTTGAAAGGTTTTGAGGCCCATGTTTTGTGCACTGCTGTGTCTTCCAACATTTGACTGGTGGCACTGAGAGAACGGTGGTTCCCCAGTGCCTCAGTCACCTCAGTGTTTTGCTGAACTGAGGAGTTTGATTTCTGAAGCTGCTTCATCCAAGTCACTGGCAGAAGAATGATGTGGCTTACACGTCTGTCCCCATGGGGTTTTTAGTTCAGGGTAAAGATTTTAGAAATTTGTGGGAGGGAAATAGCTTTCTCCACATGTACCTGTAGACCTCAGCTGGCAGCATAGATGTCTTCATGCATTTAGGGTACAGTCGTAACTGACACAAAAATACATTTATTCCATGGAATTAAAGAATGGTACCATAAAACAACTACCAAATGAGAAGGCTTGTGATTTTAAAATCTGGCTATTATTTGGTAGATTAAAGAGCTGTGTGTTTGTCAATTGTAAACCGATTCCAAGGCATATGGAAACAGCGTTTTTGAAGGATTGGTTATTTTCAGGAAATGACTGTAGAAGTCATAATAAAGCAGGTCAGTTGTGTTACAGCACAGGTCTCTCATATAGTTCCATCTGTTTCTTTTCTACACAAAGGATCATACCCTGATCATCCCAACTCTATGTTTGTCACAAGTTGTGAGATCCCAGTGTTGGAAAAGGTTGGGCAGTACTTTAAAGCTAAAATGAAATTGGTTGAAATGAAATAAACCATAAAGAAGTTGAATTCTACTGTAAGAAACAATAATAGGTTGTAAGGATATGGAAAATGATGTATAATGTAGAAGTTCCTGACAGCTTTTACTGGTTTTTTTTTCACTCCTGCCAGTGTTTGGGAATAAAGGAGTGAAAAAGTTATTATCCAAAAGGTAATGTATTAGTGTGCTGTAGATAACATGATTTAACTCTGTTAAAAATTCCCTTTAACCTCGAGTCATCTTATGGATGTTCTGCTTAGGTATGAAGATGACCATAAGCAGGTGAACTATACGATGTTTGTGAATGGGCTGAACTGGAGAGAGAATCAAATCCGTCCTGTCCCAACAGTGGTGGGTCGTGTCAAGGTAAAACCACTACATCTGATGAAAGGAACAGTACAGCACACTGATATAATTTATCCAACTTTAACATAAGTATTTTAACCAGTGGACACTATAGCATTTTTTCATATTTGTATATTTATGCCTGTTTTCTTCATGTAATTATTTTTTCCTGAGAGGTTTAGTATGAAGCAGAGAAGTCAAACAAGTTTAAGGAGGTGCCTAATAGGCATCACATGTCTGGGACATATTTATAGAAGAAAGAAAACAGAGAGAATGGGAAACAGGTGTATTTGTCCATGGACAATGGGCATGAGTGCTGTTTCCCCTACAAATACCATTGTCACATGTCAAAGGATCTGTTCTCTTGCTGAGTTAATGAGAAAATACTTTAAGCTCCACAAACACTGCAGAAAATAACTATGAATTTTTTATAATTCCGTAGAAACTTTTACATAGCACACCACATCACTGGTAGGCGTGCACAGAGAGAAGTACTGATGGATCAACTTTGTATGTCTCCACCAGCCTACTACTTAGGGTAAATAAAAATGCGGTGTCAACAAACTGCAGAGATGAATCTGATCTTGCCATCTTGTGCTGAGTGGAACATTTTAAAATAGATGGTCCATAAGGCAATTATGCTGAATTTTTAAAACTTTGTAAGAGATAGATCCAAAGCCCTTCTGCCAACACATCATTTTGCTGTTCTGGCCTAGCAATGTGTTGTACAGAATGCTTTTGATTGTATTGAGACCATTTAGAAACACAGTGTTCTTTTAAATTCAAGTTCAATTGTGACATAGTTTAAACCAGTATTCCTCAAGCATTGTGCTACTAACCTGACTTCTCACTCTTACCTGAATTCTCAGTCTTACCTGACTTACCTCCTCTTTCTTCTGTAGCACCTCAAACTGGTGGTCATGTCTAATGAGGGCCCAGTGCTCTGGGGGTTTGCTCTACTTTCCATGGTGGATTATTTTTCACTTTGTCATTGAGAAGAGTTTTTCCACCTTGCACAGACAAAATCAAAGCCCTTCCACATCTTTTATATAGCGGGCCTGTGGTTCAGTGTGTGCATTAGGTTTTTTTGAGGGGGTAGTCTTAGTTTTTACGGAAGAATTCTGTGCTTAAGTTGTAGCTCAGTATTTAAGCAGTGGCTGCTCTCAGTGAGTTGTGTCAGGGGAGGGACCCTCATGGGCCTCAGTACTGCAGACACAGAAACTCAGAGCCTGTGCCCAGAGGATTTTTGCCTTCAGGGCAGTGCTGAGCTCTTTACCCAAAAGCAACAGTGAAAGCAGACCAGGCACAGATATTTTGGTGTTGAACGTACAACCATTTTTATCCCCTCACAGGATGCCTTTCCCTAGCCATTGGGCACCTCTGGTAGGTGAGGGAAGAAGGTGGCTCCTACACGGTGAGGTTGGGGTTCAAATGGTGGTGGAACCAGGAGGCAGCCTGCACATGTTGAAGGTGGGGAGGAGAAGGTGTTTGTGAAACAACCAGGGAGTTGAAGTGAACATTAGTGGTGGTGTTCTGATCAGCATATGAGGTGAGGGTTGGTTTGTGTATGAAGGAGATGTTATCTTTGCCTGAGGACAGCCATTGGATGCACTTTAGGGGTGTGGCTGATGCCTAAGACTGCAGTTGAGAATGGGATATGGAGTCATGGGAGGGAGGTTACAGCTGAAATCAAAGAAGAAGAAAGAGTGTCAATAGAAGTTGCAATCTGTCATCATCATGGTGGGATAATCAATTCCCATCAGCTCCAAAGCTTTGCTGTAACTGTCCCACTGACACCCCGCACAGCTTTTGATGAACTGCCACCAAATCAGTGCCAGTGTGGTTTACTGAGTTTTATTGACTTTATTATTTTGTTAGTTAGCTGTCTTTGCTACAGTACAAGGATATTCTAATGAAGAGGTAAATGCAAAATGGAAAAAAAAATCAGGGAAAGGAGGTGAGTTAAATCTCGTTCAGCTTTAGAATTCAATTGTTGGTCTGTATGTGACTTGCCATGAATTAATAGCAAGATTTTGGGGCTACAGTATCTGTATTTGACAGCTAGATTTCAGCAGCAGAGTTGTGCCTGTTTAGCTGGTTGGTTTTTCTTCTTTCTCCCTGTCTTATTTTGTATGATTTTTGGTGTTGAGATATGGATGACTTTAGAATTTCAAGTATAAGCATCTTAATGAGGAAAATACAGCATTATTTAATTTGAAAATGTATGCAAAAGGGCTAGGGATAGAAAATATTTTTAATGAAATATTCTGTAAGATTGATAAAAATGTGAATGTAGTAATCTTATAAGAGGATGTGCTATATAAAGACCCAATTTTTCACAGATTTGTCTGTGGAATTGAAGCAACTCATTCAGTCTTATGTTGACCAGCTTTTAATTATTCTTGTTTTCATTATTATATATTAAGATATTCTCTGCATTACTTATTTCAGAAAAAAGGTGACTGGACCCAAATACCAACATCCCCTCCTGTGAACATGATCAATTACTTACCTCTTCTGGATGATCTGTTTGGCAAGGAAGAGTAATCTCATCTGTGCAAGACGCTGCTTTTAGATTAATGCTTTGGCTCCAACGTTTCCATAGACGGATACTGAAAACAAGAGAAGATACAGGTTTTATTACATTTAATTTCTTGTTCCAACATTGCTGCATACTTGTGTGTTTTTGGAACTCCTTTTAAATCAACAATACTCTGTCATACTTATACAAGCATGATTAAAACTATATCCTCTAATCTTTGTGTCTGGTTATATGGAGAATTTGCAAGTATTGAGAAATCTTTGAGTCAAACAGTGCAAAATCTGACTGGCCCTGCTTTGTTCTGCAAACAAATGTTGTTGGATGACCTCTTCAAATGTTAGGTCAGACTGCATTAGCACAATAATGCAATTCCATCCGAATTTCCTCCCTTGCTCTTCAGCTTATATCTGTGTTTTTGCTGTATCCCCGTGGTGATGCTCGAGTACTGTTTGTGTCAAAGTTTGTTATTTTGTGGAGGAAATGCCAGCAAGGTTTTCACACAGTATAAAGTTGCTCTGGTATCAGGGATAATTATAGCCTTCCAAAGTGGAAGCAAATGCTTTGTAGGCACAGCAAGGAAGCTGCCAGTTCTTGCTCTTTGTTTTAAATGTGACTCAGGTTAGTAGCCACCCAAACTTACTTGGGTGGGACATGTACGAAGAGAAGGTGTTCCAGTACAATTTTAAGGTGCAGCTCCTTGCAGTAGAACTGTGCTTGCCCTTTGAAAACTAATTGTTGCCTTTCTCTTTGCTCCATGACTAAATGCCATTCCTATTAGCATTCTTCTATCTTTTTAAGCTTATGCCTGCTCAAAGCCATGATAAGATCTGGATTTACAGCATGTTCTTGTGAGACAAGTAATTCCCTCAGTTTAAGGAATAGAATAACTGAGGTGAAGGTGGAGCTGACTCATCCATGCGATTCCACAGGAGAAGGGGAAGAGGTGTGAGCCAGTTCACCTCTGCTGGTGCCTGAGAAACCCACACATGTAGTACCCTGCATTTCCTGTTATCTGAAATTATAACTGGGTTTAGAAAGATAAGAATTCAATATGTGTAAATCTCCACACCAAGGGAAAGATGATAGTAATTTTTTTGAAACTTGGAGATCAGTCTTAGAATTATGATTCCATTTAGAAATATTTTCCTGCACTTTTGCATGATAGTGTAAAGGAAATTCTTATTCTTTTCCCCCCATATGGCAAAATACTAATTTTTTGGCAGCTCCCTACCTTTTTTCTCTACAAAAAAGGTGTTGAGGCAAGTGTGTTGCTGCTACTTAGGAAGATGTTTGCAATAAAATAGGCAAGCCATAGTCTGTGTTTAGGGGGTCAAAAAGAAAACAGGTCCAAGTAGTAGGCAAGACCACAAATTGCTTTTTGATCCAAAAGAGGAAAATGGTTTCTTACATGACAAGAAAATTGTCTGGACCACAGGGACAATATCAAGAGCCGAAATAATAATTTGCATTTGAAGCCGGTTTGGTGAAAGCTGAATATTTTTATAACATGCCACCAAGACTGAGCTTGACACTAAATGAGTGCAGTTTCCCTTGTAAATTTTTTGTATTCCCTAGACTTCAGACAGATTTGTTTCAATTGTGGAAATCTTGCACAGCTGTGGGTTTCCAAGAAAAGTTGACTCTGGACATTCAGAACTTCTCAAATAGCTTTTAGAATAGACAAATTCACTTTAGTTTGTTTTCCTTTATGTGTGTGAGACAGAGGAGCCTTTTTTTAAAGAAACAATTAGTTCAAGAAATACAATTTTTTATAATTTCATGTGGAACCACGTGCATAGGTCTAATCAATCATGGTCTGTTCTGGTTTGGTCACGGTCAAGAAAGGTGACTGCAAACTGGAACTAGCACAGAGAAGAGCTAGAGAGGTGACCAAGAGAATAGAGATAAGAAAGATGACCAAGAGAATGGGATAAGAAAGGTGACTAAGGGAACTTGAGTATCTAGTGAAATAAAATGATATCTCAGAGAGAATACCACTGCTTTCTGTAAATACATTGTTGCCAGGTGAGGAAAGTCTGATTCAAGTAAGAACATTGGTATTCTAAGAAAAAATGGGTATCATTTGCCATGAATAAATTAAAATTGGACTACAAAAGGTGGTTTCTCACCTCTAAAACAATGAGGGTCTCACACAGTTTTCCAAGACTACAGTACTTAGTTTTGAGTTTGAAATGGGTCATCTGATGATGGTAATTTTAGGATGTTTATTAATACCATTCTGAATTATTAGTCTCACTTCTGTTTTTCCCCTTTTCCCATGCATCTTGCATAACCCCGACAAACACAAAACGATCTCCTAGGAGAGGGCAGACAGGCCCTGAAAAATATTTTCAGTGCTTGTCACTGTGCTCACAGTGTGTCATATGCTGTGGCCTGACATGTTACAAACACTTTTCACCAGGTTTTCTCTCTTACAAGAAGCAGTGCTTCCAGAATGGAAAGCCCTGGCCAATGAGCAGTCCAATAATCCTCTTTGTGTAATGTGACTTACAGCATATGCTGCCCAGAATATTTCAACCTCTCCTCTAATCCTGCCACCAGCTTCTTCTCTCTTTTCACATTGCTGATGAGGGGCCTGAATGAAGACAATACCACAGGATTATGTTTCAAGATGGCAGGAGGCCACAGCTTTAAAGCATGCATGGCATAAAGAGGAAGGCAGCCCCCACAGTTGCCATTAATCTCGGCTCTCGATCTCTGTAGGGCAGCCAAAGGTATCTTCTTTCCACAAGTATCCGTGCTGTCCCCGGCAGGAGCGGAGGGATTCACATTACAGGGCTGGCTCCCCATCCCACTGCTGGGCTCTGCTGCGTGTTCAGTGTTAATGTTTGTTTCCTCAGCCTGGCATTTGAGAGTATGAGGCTCCGGGTTCTCAGGAATAGCTGCTGCTGCCAGCAAATGGCTGCAAACAGGTTGGCCCATGGCCTCGTGTTGGCTTCTGGTCCTGTCCGGCTCAGAGTGCCCATGGTGCTCACCAGCAGATGGGCCCCCTCAGGCATGGCAGTCGAAAGCAGCCATAGAAAGCCTGTGGGCAAAAAGTGTAACTTCCTCACCAGGCAATGTTTTCCAGTGTCCTGCTCATCATACAGGGAGCTGCCATATTTCTCTAGGCAGAGCCGTTTGCACCAGCATCACACAGACATTCATCTGCGCAAACGAAGGGATGCTGAAGTCCTCTTTCTGTGTTTGTCCCTCGTGCTGATGGGAGATGATTCCTACTTCATGGCAGAAAATTTCAGAGAAGAAGTTTGAGCCCAGTTGACTCCTACGTCTGCTCTGTCTGTTTTGTCCTCTTAGCTCAGGACACATTTCTGCCTCCCAAAGGAAAACGTTCCGTGGGAAAACTGCAGGGATCCTAATTCCACAATAACCAACATGCTGGATGTTTTCAGTCACTTGACAGCATTCAGAGAACAGCAGTCCATGTGTCAGTAACAGCAACTCACCAGTTGTGTGCTTGCTGGACCGTTCTAAATGTTCTTGTGGTTTGAGACATGGAAATAACAGAAGAATTTTCCAGTTTTTAACATTTTGTAGTTCAGTGACATGGAAGGAAATATTAGTTCTTTAAACAATAATGTTCTGTACCTTCATTAACTTATCTATTACATATTTACTTGCAGCGTTTTTACCTCTTCAAGGTGTCTTAACCATCAAGCACAATGAGAAAGACAAAACAGTAGCTTTTTTTGTGAAGAAGTTACAATAGCAGGAGGAAAAAAGTACATCTGAGCTCAGTTAGAACTTAAAATTATTTTTAGGTTTTAGAGGGGAGCATGGATAACATTTGAGAGGAAACTGTCTGGAAAGAAGACTTTTTAAAGTTACTGTTTACTCTAAATTAATTTCTTTTAGTAGTTTGTTTAGGATAGTGACTCAGACCAGTCAGAAGCAGCACTCATGTTTTAGGCAATGGTCAAACAAACCAGATAGAGGTGTGGGGATAAGTTCATGTCCCCACCAGTTTCCAACATAAAGTTCAAAACTAGTGAGGAAGCACAACCAAGACAAGGAAGGAAGTTAATGTAGCTATAATAATTAAGGTTATCAATTGATTATATGAACTCTTCCTCTGCACAGTTAGTCATTTCTGATTCATCTGGAAGTTTCTTCTGGTATGTGTTGCACACAAATAAATGAGCTATCCTCATTTGCCCTTCACCCCAACCATCTGTCCTCTTTGCTTTCCCCTTTTGTCAGGCAAGTTTCATGTTAAGAACTACGAACAAAGAAAAGTAAAAGAGCCAATTCACAAACTTATCTGAAATCTGATGCAGATTCTTGGCAAGCAGGATGATCAGCACAAAATTCATTGCATCACCTAATGGGACTTGAGAGAGCGCCCACTTCCAAAGGCAAATCTGTCAGAAGAATGGCATTGTCTTGAAAGACAAGAAGACGACGTTATCCAGAGCTGATGTGCTGCAGGTGGGACACAGCTTCCTCCAAATTAGAGTGAGGTTTGTGAGTGAGACTGATGTCCCCTGCCTTCAGTGCACCGGCACTAACTCTCTGGATCCATTACTGGCCAATGGAAGGGCAACCTGCATCTCTAGGGGGTGACCGGCCTACAGGAGTATCTAGAGGAGGCCTGTTATCCCTGCCCATCCCTCTGCATTTACCGTGAAGGGATTTGAAATAACCAGTTAAATGCAGATCTTGTCAGGACCTGGCTGTGCTTGAGCTTGACTCAGGCTCTGGCCAGTGGGTCTCAGTCAAACTTCACTCCAGCTGGGTAAACAGGAAAATCTGGGTTGATTTAAATGGAACTATGATTCCTTTTGTTGGAGCTCCTGAGAATCTAATTTAGCAAAGTATTAAAGCGTGTGCATAAGGCTGTCCCTTTTGTTCAAAGCCACTTGAGTGTGTTGCAGGCAGCTCACTAAAATCCATCAAACAAAGCACTGCTGGAAATGCTTTCCTGAAAAAGAGGAATCCCTAATTTGAGGCATTTAGGAATTAAATCATTATAATAAGAAAAGAAAATAAAAACCAACATACTAGAAGGTAGCAGTGAAAGGAGGTGATATGGAATTGTCTGGACATGTTTATACAGGCTATATATTGTGTGTTGTTATTGTAGTTCTTCTACAATATAAGCTAGCAATTAGCAATTAAATTCCCATTATGGGATCATGTTGGTAATTGAGATAAACTGTAAGTGTGTAACTGTTTTAAACCTTTCTTTTAACTAACCCAAATACTGTAGTACTTACATAATTTAGAGATAATATCCCCATTAGTAGAGTTTATGACTCAATAAACATCTCCCACAAGTTCATAAAACCCAAAACTGTAAACACCAGGACTATTAATGCAATAGAAATTCTGTGCCTCCCTCTTTTCTTGGTGGTCTAGATAGAGCAAAGGGAAATGCTATCTCAGAAAAAAAACGTTTATTCTGGCTATATAAATATAAATGAATTGTCTTAAAAACCCATCTGGAAATTTCCTCTCCTCCCCATGTCCCAGGTGGTCTGGCAACACTGATGCATTCTGCTTTTGTCTGCAGGCAAGGGCAGGAGCTCCCATTGGAAATCATTTGGATGGAAGGATTGCATGTAAAAGACTAGTGGTATCCTCACCCTGTCTCTCTCATGGGAGAAATGGGAACAAAATATTCCCAAGTTTTAGGTTTCAGTGTACTTTTCTATTATTATTTTAATTTTATAATTATTTTAAAGGAGAAGCCTCATTGAAGTGCATAGAGTCCACAACTTTTGGCTGCTGGCTTCTTGTGACAGATAAATGAATTTTAGGGAAGCGTGTCTGCTCGCCTGGAGATTAATGTAAGCAGAGCTTTTGTAGCCCAAGCCTCTTTACATCTGGGGCTGAGGGAAGTGATTAATTAAGCTATTTGCAACAAAAAAATAAAACCCTTTCCTTTGTCCAAAAGAGCTTTATTTCACAGTGTGGTTGGGCACGATCCTGCTTAGCAAACCCTTGCAGAATGAACCACCTCTGTCTTGTCACTTACTTTGCTGCTGGAGGACATTCCTTCCTGTGTTGTTAAAACTGTATTGTTCAACTCATCAAAATGAAGGAAGTTTTTGCACTCCCTACCCAGCTGGGTTCTAGTGGATGTGAAAACCTGGCAGTACACAACAGGGCCACTCCCAGTAGGTATCTCATCCTGGGACCAAACACACGGTTTTGGTCTGGTTTGCCATTGCATCAGGTCTTCTGTTCTTGCCACTTTTTGTGTGAGAGTTTGTTTCCAGAATAAGCATCTCAAGTGACTGCTGGGACTCGTGTCTATCACCTCACTGGATTCCTGACCTTTACGTCTAGGAGGGACTTTGGCCTCAGGACACCCAGGAAAGCTCATTTTCACACACAAGACAGAAACTCAGATATTTTATTCTGCAGAACCCTGGTAAGTAGCGAGCAAACGGTGTCTCTCAGGCTTCATGCCATTTGCATTCCACTGGCCTTCCTGAAGTTTTAATTTTCCATAACAATGGTATCAAACAGGGAGGACACTCCATCGGGAATGTGCCTGCCAGCTCCCTCTTCACCCCACACAAAACACGCCAGTAAAGTTTCAGGGCCTCGCAGCAGGTTCAGAGACTCCCCTTTCGATTGGCCCCTTTTGATTCCCTGTTGGCAGCCACGTAATGAAGACAACCCGAGACCCGAAGCAAATCAAATATGCGAATTAGAAAGACTCAGCATCCTAATGAGGCAAAAAACTCCTTTTTGAAGGCAAACAATCCTGAAGGACCTGAGCTGTCACTCTTGAGGTCCCAACAGTTTCACCACTGATTTCTGTGGGAACATGGTTTGGCTTTACTTACTGGGAAGGGGCAAATCTGTCCCTGCTTTCCTACCCTTGCACATAGAATCCCCTGTCTCAGCATGGTTCACATGCTTCATCTGCAGCAGGCGGGTCCCTGGAGTGGGTCAGATCCTGGCAGATCCTGCCTCAAAAGGCAGTGCCGCAGATATGCAGGTATGGGGGTCTGTGATGGTTGCACTCGTCCCCTTAACCAAACTAGCAGTGTTTTGGTACAGGCTTCAGAGGAGATGAAGACCTAAACCATAACTGAGCCAAGAACTTCTCCAGTTCCAACCTGTTCTCTGAAACCCCACAAAGGAGCAGAGTGGCACACTCAGAATCAACGTGTATGAGCTTGGAACATGATCATGCCATCAACACGTGAACAGTGGGTGAGAGCTGGGCCTGTTCAGCCTTGAGAAGAGATGACTGAGAGGGGACCTTATCCATGTCTGTCAGTGTCTGCAGGGAGGAGTCAGGGGATGGATCAGGCTCTGCTCAGGGTGGGGGTGGGGGGCAGCAATGGGACAAGAGGCAATGGGCAGGAGCTGATGCCCAGGAAGTTCCACGTGAACATGAGGAAGAACTTCTTTCCTGTACAGTGACTGAGAACTGGAATAGATTGTCCAAAGAGGCTGTGGAGTCTCCCTCACTGGAGATATTCCAGAACTATCTGGACACAATCCTGTGCCATATGCTTTGGAATAACCCTGCTTGCATAGGGAGGTTGGATCAGGTGACCCACCATGGTCCCCTCCAACCTGACCCATTCTATGCTTCTGTGACTGTGATTTTGTGAGTCTGTGACTTATATATGAAGGAACAAAAGAAGTTGTGGGTACAGGGAGTCTCATGCACCTTTTTCTTCTCATGTAACACGACTACAAGTCAACAACTTCATTCTCTAACTGTGACAGCCTAAGTGAGCCTTCTTTGAGCTGTCTCTCCTGGGCAGCCTGTCTGCATGGCAATATCTCCTTGAGCTCGGACACCTCTCAAGGTTGCTCCTTAAGGCAGAGAAACCTTTCACCAGTGACAGGTCTTTGGCAAGCGACTGATGATGCCCATAACCTTCCACTCTGCCTGGGTAGTTTTGAATCCAGCTGTTCAAATAACTGTCCTGTATTGTAGCTTACCACTGAACTTTGTTAAGTGGTACTTTTACATTGTATTTCAATAAAACCACTTTTGCCAATACTTTTGACAGTAGTTTTTTAGGTGATCTAAGTCACCCATTCGTGACAGGGAGACACTGACTCCTCTGTGGCTGCAGCTTAGTGGTTCTGGCTCCCAACACTCATAGGACAAAGAACTAAGCAAGGTGAGAGTCTGGATGCAAGCCTTGTGAAAACAGAAAAGGCAGATGGTGACTTCAGGGCTGGTTCCAATCTGTGTGTAAGGAAGTTTTGCAAGTAGCGCTCCCAAGACTGCACAGGGATAGGAAAAATGGTAATTCCTAGGTATGAGATAACATTCCTGATGCCACGGATGTATGTATGTTGACAAATAGGACATCTGAGATTCTGCATCATAGAAAAATGTCTGTAATATTGTCTGCCTAAGCTACTGCACCTCTGTCCCCTTGTGTCAACAGAGGGGATTGATGGGATAACAGAGAAATTTTCTTGTAAGAAGAAAATCTCATAAGAAGAGAATGAATGACTTTTCATTATCCTAAAGTGCACCTTACTCTGACTGTGTGGGTGGGCTGTTACTTGAATTACAGAGAAGAGAACTAGACTTCTCAGACTTTATCTCCATTGTATGCAGTTATGAAATGTTCCAAAGCCTCCTGAGAGGTTCCTTGTCGTTTAGAAGGAGTGGGATTGGGACCTTCTTTCAGGTTAGAAACTCATCATTTGAAATCTCCAGGTGACTGTGTGGCTCGTGGGTTGCCCTGTGTATGGCTCAGGAGGTAACAGGGGCTGTTGTCCCAAAGAAAACCCAGCAACTGTTGGATTGCCTCTTCACCAAGGAGAGGTTTCAGTTTTTTCATAATTCTTTTCCCTCCTGGATTGCTCCACTCAGTTGCGGGTAAGAGGCAACATTCCTTCTGTTGGGAGTAAGGGCAATGGCATAGTCTTCCTCCCTCTTCATCAGCTGAGGCTTTCAGATGCTCTGAGACTCTTTAACCCTGCTTTGCAAAGCACCTGGCTGGGCTTTTCCTATTGGTGGCACGTGGAGACCTATGGAAAGCACGAATGACATGAGTATTAACACCTGACAAGCAGGAGGAAGAGCTGCACAACTAATGTGGATGTTGATGAACACTTCCCTCCCCTCCCCTCCCCTCCCAATCTTTTCATGAAATTGTGCCATTGGTGGTGGCATTTGAGGCAGCTCTGGCTCAGTGTGCCAAAGGCCTCTCATATTGCAGGAGGTAAACCATAAACCACAGTGCAAGGCACATTTTTTTTGATTTAATATTGCTAATTTAATCCATGTTAGTGATGCTGAGCATGCATCAGCTAAAGAAAGCAACCGGTTTGCCATCTCTGGGGAGCATTTTCAGAATATTTAAAGTCCAAAAGGTGGAAGCTTATGGAAGAGGAGGCTTTCAGCACAGGTGAGTGGAAATCATTCTTGGGGTGATACGGTATATTGTTGCATTTATCTCAGGAGCACAACTAATAGATAATCATAGAATCATAGAGTATACTGAGTTGGAAATAGATTTTAAATTGTAAATTTAAATTTGCAAACAGATATTAAAGTATTTGAAGTACTTCAAATATTGCAAATAGATTTTAAAGTATGATGTCATCACAGCCTTTCATCCATGTGCCTAAATATTCAAGCCAGAATGGCATCCTTGAGGGAAATGATCATTGTCTTTCTGAAAGATAATAACGAAGAATTCAGCATAGAAAGTTTTCCTGGTGCAGTAGACTGGACTACATCAGTTAAAATGGTTGTGGTAATGTAAACAAAAGATTGATGGGTTTATTAGGATGGTAATGGGATTGTTGCCTCTCCCCTTTTCCTATTTGCATCACTCACTGTCTCTACTGTGGGTCATAGACAAGAGGGAAAATATGAACCTCTGAGTGTGACAGGAAAGAAAGGGTGGGTTGCACCAGAATGTGTTGCTCTCAAGAGTCAGTTTTAGGAAAGATGAGCAAGAAGAACTGGGAAAGATTGCACAAAGATGATTACAGCTGGGTGAGTAAGCCTTGCTTTGCCCTGTGGGAACTCATGGCTGCTGCCTCAAGAAAGCCAGTGTGTGTCAGATGGCAGAAGGTGACTCATTAAACAGTGTGTGTTAGAATTGCACTAGTGCAGTAGTGAGAAGGATCAGATATGGAAGGAGAAAAAGACAAAGAGAGAATCAGCACTGATTTTAACAATACTGAAATTAAGTTGGGGTTTTTTTGTGTTTTCAGGACCACCTCCTGAGGTTGCTATGCTCCCTGAACCTCTGCTCACAGCTCGTGCTGTTCCTTACCCAGAGCAGTCTTCCACGTAAGGTGAAAGCCAACATTTATGAGCTGGGCACTGACTGGAGTTACCAAGGAAGGCCTTGTCTCTGCCAGGCTGCACTTGCCATTCAAGTGGTAAAGATTCTGTCTGTATTTTTTTTCCCATTGCAAGTGTGATGCTGTAATGTTGGCCTGGTGGGAACAGTGCTGCACACCGTTGCTAGGGAAACATCTTCAAGTTCATTTTTCTTTGAGTTTTGTCATTCAACTCACAGCACTGATGTAATTATTCTTTTAAAAGTGGGACGTCTGAGCCATGAAGAGGTGCCAGTCACTGATGTAAGAGCTGGCATTGACCAAATGCTCTGGCTTGAATCTCACCAAGGGTCTTAGGGTCAGCAGAGAGGTTTCTGCAGGTGCTGGAGTGGGGTGGGAAGCAAAACAGCATCACCATGGATTTGAATAATGTATTGAGAAACCCCTTCAATTATGCCTGCAGCAATGACTCAAGTTCAAGCTTATACGTGTGAGATGTTTTGCTAGACTTTGTATTTACATTTCAGTAGCCTTTTCTTCTGACAGTGATGTCCCTTGTCTTGTTAATGAGTCTGCTAGTAGTGTATTGGTAGGCTCTGTAATGAAAGAAAATGTGACAGGACTTATTGACACAATACTCAAAACTGATCAGAAAATTCGCCTCTATAAAAGAAGCAAAAGGACAAGCCTTTTTCTATTATTCGGCCTTGAGTGACATTAAAATCATCACTCATCAGCCTGTCACAGAGGCAGTGATAGAAGTTATTAACACCAGCCTTTGTGGAAGAACTCTTGAAATAGGTGCATCTCCCAAACATTGGTATGTCTAAACTGTACCTCGAAGAGATAATCAGGCACAAAATCACTCTCCCCTCTGTTGGGACTGAGCTGTGGACTAATTTTCTGATGGACAATTCCAGGACGATTGTGAGCAGAGGGAAAGCAGAGATTTTGGAAAAACAGTTGCAGGTTTGTCACCATCTTTGTGTAATTCCTGTTTGTCAGAAAAGCTGTGTGTGGAGCCTCGTCTCTTTGCACAGGCACAGCATGGGTTGGTTTGTGATCTAGAGATACTGCCCTGGAAAAAAAGTCCAACAGAAGTCAGGAAGGGGTCCTGAGCAGTGAGATTAAGTGGCACATCCAAGATCAGCGTGGCAGCCCAAGGTGAAATCCTGACCCCCTGAATCCCTAATCAGCTTCTTCTCCAAAGGGCTTCATCTTTCCCTTTTTCTTTTGGAGTCTACAGCTCAGGTAACACTTTCAGGGGCTGGATCCTCTTACCAGGACCTGCTAGCTGAACCAGCTGGGGTTTTCTGTGGGGTTTGCCTTCCCTGGAGGCCCTGTGTCCTGTGCTGGGTGACAATTTCCATCACACAGAGAGGGGGACAGGAGGGAGGCCCCCATGTCTCCCAGGGCTGTGCAGGAGGGTGACCCACTCTGACCCATGAGCCACTCCTGGCAGATGCTACCACTTCTTGTGCTCCTGGCCTTGGTATCCTGCACAGCCACAGGCTGCCAAGCACAGGGAGGCTTTTTTGGAGCGAGATGGGATCCTGGGCTTCAGGGGAGAAGAAGAATGATCCCATACCAGCTCCCTCATTCCCCTCCCCCACTTTGACAGAAAGTTGGATCAGTGTTGTTTTTGTTTCTGCTTCTTTCTCCCTTGCCAAAGAAATCATTGTGACTAACTCCTCATCATACATGTTCAACAGTGTTTCTGGGATCAGGTCCTTCTCATGAAAACAAAAATAATCCCTCTTGCCTCCCCTCCCAGCTATCCCGTAACATACGTAAGTGTTCAAGGAAGCCAGGAATGTATTTTAATTCGTATCATTATTAATAAGTTCAGGAGCTATGAGTTTTCCTCTCTTCATTCAGAATGAATTATGGCTTGCAGAAAAATATATCCATCTTACAAAGTTTTAATCCAAAGGGACACCTCTTAATTAAATTAACCAGTGAAAAGGAAATACTTGTAATAAGGGTGCAAGATAAATATTTGTACCATGCACATTCTAATTTATCACAGCCTTGAAAGAGTCCATAAGGTTTGTTTTTCTTCACTGAAATGTGATGCATTCAGATATCGTTCTCATTTATAAATTAATGTATGTCACATGGGATACCCCCCTATGGGTTATGGGTATTGGCCTGCAAGTGATATACTGCAGCTGAGAGAGCTGCAAAGTGAAGATGAGTAGCCTTGAAACTCAAGCCCTGAATTTAACTTTACCCAGAGACAAACACAGCCCTGAACTGACTCAAGGGTGGGGACAAAGCTACACATCCCTTATGTATTATTGCTCAGTGTGGAGGTGCTGCTGATTTTGAGGGAAAGAGGTGAAAGCACTCACACTTCCTCCATTAACCTGCATTTATTTGCCTGGGTGGTACCATGGTGATCCCCACTGGAGCCCTTGGCAGGCAAAATATTTAGGCAGGAGCCTATTTTTAAGCCAGCTGATAGGTTGCATTAATTTCACAGACAGTGCTTTCATATTTGTAATTAGGTTCATGATTAAATACTTGATGCTTTCCCTGCTATAGGTAACTTCTACCTATTTAGGTTTTATTTAGCAGGTTAAAAAAAACCAAAAACAAGAACAAACCAATCCCACAATTCCTGTACACATGTGGGGTTTTTGCACATTTGTCTTCTCCAATGTCTGCATGAATACTCACAGTGTATTATGCATACACACACACGTGTTGGGCTGTACAGGACAGACAGACAAGTCAAATATAGACTTGCATATTTTTACTCTATGTTATACATTTGACTACATTAAGTATGCAAATTTGTACTTTGTAAAACTTGGGAATAAATGTGCTGAAGGAAAATATGCTAAAACATCAATAAGTACGCACAATTATTCCAGGAAATGAGTGTGCACAGGGAAAGCTCTGATTTAGAAGAGAGTAGAATAAAGTAGAGTAGAACAGAACAGGACTATTTCAGCTGGAAGGGACCCACAAAGATGAACTAGTCCAACTGCCTGACCACTTCAGGGCTGACCAAAAGTTACACTGTCTTCTTAAGAGCATTGTCCAAATGCCCCTTGGACACTGGCAGGGCATCACCCACTGTGCCAATATAACTGAAATTAGAGATGCAAAATAACAATAGTACACTTCTTGATGTAGGCAGGCTCTAATTATGAGCTCGAATCCTGGCATTAATTGCAGATGCCAAACGATGTGACAACTTCTGGGTGTTCAGTTGGTGTCTTATATTGTTTGGCCCACAGGACACCATAAGAGTTAAGCTTGTTAATACAAAATTGGAGTTTGTGGTGAAAAAAAACTAAATCAATGCTTTATTCAAAGAACAAGGGCAAATTTCTGAATATTTTAATTGTAGATGTACTTTGGCCCCGTCTGTGGAAGAAGTTATGCTTTTTAACAGGAATATTTGTTGTCTTTTTAATTATTAATAAAGTCTCACACTTGAACCTTTTACTCCAGATATATTAACTATAGCTATAAATAATTGAAAAATGAACCTGAGAACTGCAAACTAATGTGCTGGCCTTCCATACCAGGCAGGGTATTGAAAATTCTATCACAAATTAGGATTGATAGGCAGGGGTGGATCCTGTGTGCAAGGAAGACGTGGTGAGAAGAAAGACATGCTGCTTATGCAGCTGAGAGTCAGGCTTTGCAAATCTGTTGGCAGAGGTCAGTAAGGATGTGCCTAAGCAGGGATCACTGATAAAGCATATCCAGCTTTCCAAAAGTGACACTTTGCCCCAGACACATTGGATAACCAAGCTGTGCAAGTCCTCTCATGGACCTGCTCTAGTCTGGAAAGCAGTGTAGATGTATGCGGTGTACTCCAATATGTTAATCAAAGGTCTGGAAAAGGGCACAGTGAGTTAACCACGTTAGTGGATGATGCAGAACTTTTCAGAACAGCTAATAGCAAACAATTGCAGGAGGATGTCACTCTCAGCTGAGTGACTGGGAGATAAAACGTCACTAGGAAGCTGGTGTTGGTAAAGGTAAAGGAATGAAACAGAGGGGAAGTGACAAAGCGACCACTGCTTAGCCAGCAGCTGGCCATCAGCAAGCTGCTGCCTTATAGAAAGGAGTTTGGAAAGTGGGTGGAAAATTCTATGAAAGCGTGGTTCTGATACTCTACAACAGAGAGAAAAGATGGGCAAATTAACTACTAGATACCAACAGGCAAGAATGTCGTCATATGAATCATAAACCCAAACCAAGCCACGCTTCCGTCACCCTGAAATGGATATGGAAAAGCCAGGGGTACAGAGATGTATGAGGAGGACTAATGATTAAACTTGAATGAGAGGAGTGGTGAAGTAGATTCTTAAAAAAGTCCTATTCATGGAAAAAAAAGTGTTTCTTTTAATGTAAGATTGAAGAAGCTTCCAAGGACAAGATCAGTTCTAAAAAGAAGGCAAGAAAGTATTGATTTCACACGTAGTGTAGCTGCCTCATGACGGGGCCTTTGCTACAAGAATCTACAAAAGCCAAGGGGGTAGAAGGGCTACAGAGGGGATTAGATGAATTTGGAGAGGACCAGGCTGTTGGTGACTCTCAGAGGTTCAGCTGAAACTCAGGAAGCCCTGTGACCATGGAGTGGAAGGAGTGCAGTGGGGACACCAGGAAAGGCCCTTGGGCACTGGTCCTGTTTCCTCTGTGCTTTGCTCTGAGCATCTGCTGCCGGCAGGATATGAGGTTGGACCAACCCTTGGTCTGACCTTGCAGAGCAGTTCTTGTGTTCCTCCGTCTCATCAAGAAGTGCAGATGTGCTGTGCTGACATCTAAATAAAATAAAAAGAATCTAACTCTAAATAAACAGAATGTTCTCCTTGAACTTAAAAAAAAGCAAAAAAACACAACCCAACAAAAACCCCAAAATAAAACCAAGATAATGTTTATACTGGGAAATGTGCGTTTCTTTCTTCCTGGATAATTCAAAAACAGCTGTAGGGGTTTTATTCAGACTCCCCCTCTCCAAAGTTCACTTTTAGGTTGAGACAAATGTTTTCAGTGCCAAAGAAGACATTTGAAGAAGGCTGTAAATGGGAGAAAGCAGAGTTAAGATGCAAACTGAGTTTTGCTGCAACCTTAACCAGTAATCTCATGATTTACAGTCATTTTGCTAACATTTGCTTATCTTGAAGGGGAGAACGGTTCTGGTTTAGGCAGAGCTGTGTTTTCCCAGGAGGATAAACAACAGTCTTACTGACAAACCAGCATTTCCCAATGTTGTCTCATGAAGATTTCAGGAAAATTCTCTTCAGAATAATGCTCTTGATACTCGATCTGAGCAAATTGAAAGAAAGCTTTAGACCTGATAGCACTTAGGCAGTTCTGGGACATTCCCGGTGCATGTCACAGAAACCTAAGGAAATCTGGAATTAATCTCAGTGGCAGGCACAAAGGGGGATTTTGCCTTCAGTAAAGACAGGATTGCCCAACGCTTCCCATTATAAGCTCTTGCTTATGCTTTCTCATAACATTGGCAAGCTTTATCTCTTCAGGCTAGTATTATGCACAATGGATATCTTTCCTTGGCTTACATGTTTGGGAAAATGTCAGTGCAAATGGAAACTTCTGAGGAGAAGGAGAGAAAGGAAGCAGAAATGGGGATTTACAACCCACCTGCCAGCTCATTCCTGTAAAAGTTGAGAAGTCCCTGTGGAGGTGGGGCAGAGACTTGAAACCTGGCAAAGGAGCTGGTGTCAAGAAAGTGTGTTTTCTTGCTGTCACCGCAAAACACAGCTGTCAGTTAGTTACATGATGCTCTGAAGTCCCATTTTCCATGCTCAGAGATGAGCTGAGAGGCTGTCAGTGCATCAGCAGTACTGGGAGTGCTCCTATCCTGTTTAACCATTCCTGTTTCATAGGCACTGTCCTGGAGAAGGGAAATTATCCTAGACAATATTTTGGGGGACAGAAAGAATCATGCACTCTTGGTTTCGTTCTCCTCTTTGCAGGCAACTGGCAGCAGATTCTATAAGAGCACCAGTGGTGTGACTTCAGGCCCTGCTGCATGAGGGAGTGCTGGAACAGAACATGCAACCTTCGCAAGGCTGGACTTCAAGGACAAGGTCCCGGAATTTCAAGGAGGAGTCCCAGCACTCTTCCATCACCCAGGTGGGGTCAGCCTGGTTCTCCAGTGGTAATGTCAGAGACAAGACTGTGTGTTAGCAGCCATGGTTCTCCCCCTCTGAAGGGGAGATGAGAAATGACCAAGGGTGATAAGCACTGAAAAGCTGTTGATGTGCGTTCAGGACTCTGGGAGAGAATGTAGGAAATTTGCGTTTCCTGTTCTGCCAGAGGCACATTTAATGAAACTACCACAATATATATGTGCAGAAGGTTTGAATGAAGGGTCATTATGTGTTAAATTAACTGTATTGCAAGAGCATTAAAGAAAACAAGAACAGGAGAAACTCTTCAATCCATGAGAGGATTTGTGTGATGCCTCAGAAAAACAGATCTTTGTGTTAGCAGGAGGCCTATCATTCTTGTGGGGTCATTGGAAGACACTCAGGGCCTTTTGCACTCTGCATGTGCAGCGTAAAATAGCTTCTCATTTGCTTGATCTTTTTCATTGTATTATACAACCTTGAAGAAAGAAAAGCAAGCATCAAATTTGTGATTTATGGCTTGGTATTTACTTGCTGTATCCGGGTGCAAGACCTATTCCAAGAAACAAAAAAAGACTGTGAGCCCAGAATGAAAAATACACGCTTAAGGACTAAATGTATTTTTCTTGGAGCACAGTCACAACCAGCTCCGCTTGGAAAGCCGACCGCCCGCTCACCCTGCGAGGGTTTCCAAGTTAGAGTTGCTTCCACATTGAACTCCCTCTCTCAACGCTCTTTGCACTTGGCTCAGTAGACCTTAACCCCCATCCCCAGTGCTCCTGGTGGAGGAGACCCCTGCACCCCATGGCTGGGCTGAGAAAACCCCTTTTTAATAAATTAGCACAGTGCGATGGGACGCGGGAGCATCTGGTGCTCCCAGTGCTGATTTATTTCTGCAACAGCACACACAACATCGAGTGATAAATTATTGAAAGTCAATGGGCCCTTGGAGAACAGGACCATGATGAATAGTGAGCAGTTGGCATCCCACATAACCATGTGTCCCAGAGGGCTACCTAGGGACAGGGTAAGGGGAAAGAAAAGGCTGAAGCCTTTGAAGGATACAGCTGTTGGGAAACTCTTCCTTTCATTGAGAGATTACTTTGATTTTTAACGCCTTTTTCAGCAGTTGGAAATGGGATTAGTAATTGTCTGGGAATAAATAGTAACGCCTAAACTCAATGTTACCTGCAGCCTGGTCTGATATAGGAGGACAGTGAAGCTGAGTATTGCTTTACCTAAGTGAGCTTTTCGTTAAGGACACCAGGGGCTCCCTTAAAGATGTTGCAGTTACCAGAGCGGTGTCTTACAACTTCAAAGGCAGGGGAATCCACAGTGTGTGTCTCACCAGCAAAGAGGCCACAATGTGCTTGTTTGGTGTGGAAATCAGAATTATTTTGCAGTCAGTGCTTAAAGATACAGGAACAAAGGCCAGATAGTGTAAACACTTCCCGATCTCCCTGGTTGTGTGGGACTTTCAGAAGGAGCAGCATGGAAACTACAGAGAAATACCTTTCTTTTGTGATCCCAGACTTGTGGCCATGGGGAAGAATTGTCCAGGTGAGGGGATGTGATGACTGGGATCACTTTAGGGGACTTCTGGGTGGCACTGGGGCAGGTAATCACTCCCTGTGCCTCCATCCCATAACTTGGGAGCTGAGTGCAGAAAATGCGTCATTGGTCATGAAAGACCAGTTGACAGAAGATTTGTTGTACATCAGGTTGTTTCAGCAGCCTTTTCCAAGCCTGTACATATGATGAGCTTCATTGCATCCTCTGAAGCAAAATATACCCATATCTTGCATGCAGGGGTGTGAGAGTTAAAGTGAGTTGTGTGCCCAGAAGTGAGAAAATTGAGCCAGAAGGAGAGCAGGAAAGGGCAGTGAACTGGGCACTGACCTTCCCCTGACTGACTCCATCTTTTCATGTTGGATTTCCCTTCAGGAGGGCATGCAGGAACCCGTTCATGGGCATCTAGAGCATCCCTGTGCAAGCATTTTGGAAATCTTTCACTGCTGCTTCAGCCTGTCAGCTTTTTGAGTTAACTGTATTACATCTGGCAGACAATTTAGATCCCACAGTCTTAACTGAGAGCACTCACATTTGAAAAGATTGTATCTGGCTATTAGAGATTACTTCACTTTCGCTTGAAAACTTTCATTTTAGTTGCCACAGAAGCCATCAAATGCTGCATCTTCCTGACTGCTTCTGCTTCAGGCTGCTCTGTTTGCACATACTTGAATTTGGGGGAGTTGTTCACATGCATATCTACAGAAAAAAAAACGAGCACAAGATTTTGGTATTTGTTTTCTCTTGTTTGCATCCGCAGTTGGTCACATGTGACAGCCTGCTGGCTGATCAAAGTTGGCTTTAACTGCGCTAACGTTAGAGTCACTGGCTATGGTGAGGAGTCTGGAGTAGACAAACTTGTACTACTTCTCAGGAAGGCTTTACAACCAGACTGGGCTCTGGGCTGGCAGGGGGCAGTTCAAGCTGCCTTAGGTGTTTCAGACTTTATCCACTTCAATTTACACCCTCAGCACTATCTTATTGCAGCTATCACCAGGGAATGGCTACTGAGCTGCCCCTATGAAGGTGCTTATAACACAGCCATGCCAGGATATTTTGGTGCCCATTTGAAACCTTCCTCATTGTCCCTTACTCTCTCTAACTTTCACCATTTCCAGCCTCTCTTACTTTCGCAGTGACATTGGTACAGGTTGCCCATTCTGCCTCACCTCCTTTCCCCTCCCTCCTTCCTGCCAACCTGTGTTTAAGGCACCAGCAAAGAGACCAGGATCTGAAGGGGCACTACAGTCTGAATCACTTCTGGCAGTCTATTCTCTTTGCCAGGCCTCTGAATGCACGCAAGCAGTGCTGACTCTGCCTCCTGGGCTGGGACACACCACTGGAGTGACCACCAGCAGGTACCTACTCTGCTCATTCAGGACTTCATTTTTTTCCAGAGCTAAACCAGTGGTTTTCATTAGTGCACTGCATGAAAGAAAAACACAGCACAGATATGTCATTTAAAGTGCTTTAATTAGTATAAATTCACCACTGATGCTATCAACAGTGTCCTTAGAGCATGAAAACAAAACATTTTTTCCTTTGAATGGAGATTTTTTCCCCTCTGCTTCTCAAGTGAACAGGGGCTTATTATCGTCATTCCCACTCCTGTATTCCATATGTGATTTCAAATCAAACCCTGAGTTATTTCATCTCTTACCTGCCAGGGTCAGTTTAACGTATCAAAACCAGCCTGACTTACATCTGCTTTGCGGATCATCACTGGCATACTTTTAAAATTGTTATAAGTCTATAACGATGCCTTTCTCCCCTCCCCCAATGCTCCAGTAATGTCAAGATTTATTGAATCTGAAGGTCCAGTTGTGACCTTGGCTCCCACTCACTAAATCTGAACCTCTGGGGTCTATAAATCTTTGTGTGCTGTTCAATTTATAGAAGTGAACATCTGCTTATCATACAATATTCAAGTTGCAGGTGTATTCTACCCATAAAATAAACACAGGAGTTCACGACTGCCTGGGCTATCGGACATTAGACAGATGTTGAAGCTCTGGTGATGGTTTTGCCTGTTGGGAGAGCCATCACCACTGGCAGAGCTGCTGGGCAGTGAGGTGGCTCTCAGGGCTCTCTGTCCCCAAGAAGTGAAGATACCACAGCTTTTATTCCAAAACCTCAGTGTAATAATCTTGCCATGTGTAGAGCAATGTCTGTCTGAGATGCACACAAATCACATAAGGGAAAAACTCTTGTCTTCCTGCCTCTCCTACGTCTGGTGGGAAAGGTATCAGCCCACGTAAGGATGGCTAGCTTTCTGCACAGCCTGGGGAATGAAAGGCAGAGGCGTGACTCTGTTTCTCCATTCACATGGTGAAAAATATGGTGCACAAGAGAACTCTATCTCAGACTGTGAATGGAGAGGGAGAGACCTACGAACACCTGAATAGGATGAGAAAGGCTGAAGAGTCCTGCTCCACAGTGTAAGGAAAGCATCACTGGCCACAAATCATTGGAAAGAGGGAACAAAGGGAGCAGAATGTATCCACCGTGAGTGGAAAGGAGGCAAGAGGAGGTGACCAAGCAAATGTAATTAGGGAGTCAGTGATGGTTGAACTGGGGAAAAGAAGGGCAGCAGAAAACCCAGATGCCTTTGTACAACCCATAGGAGATGACAGGACAGAGAATTTTTGACAAATACTGAGGAAGCCAGAGGAGACAGCAGTTTCAATAAAAATGGGAGGAGATGGAACAGTGGGACCACTCCACCCAACTCCTCTGCTCTTCCCACTGACACTGTACACAGAAGTGCCACTTCAAGCAGTGCCTGGGGAGTAACTGAGCTCAGAGCACTTGTGAGCATACACAGAGGCTGGGGAAACATTTCTGGTTGCCTTTCAGCCCAACAGCTGGCAGAGACAGAGCCCTTCTCCTGGTTTTGCCCAGGACATTCCTTTGGTCCACTGCCAGGTAAAGTGTCAATTGTAAGCAGGGAGTTAAAGTACCTTTTAAAAAGGCGAGGCATTTAAAAAAGCATGTTTACCCTTTAAAAAATCCTCATGCTCCTTTTTTGGGGTAGAGCCTCTCTGCAAGAAGCCCAGATCTCACGCTGGAACACAGGACTTTCTCCTCCCAGCGAGCAGCTGGCTGGGGAGGGAACTGGCCGGAATGGATGCAGCTGCACTCATGGCATGGTGCTGGGCTGAGAAACTGCTGGGGGTCTTACAAACTATGTGTCTGTGTCAGCAGTGGGCTGGCACCCACCTTGGTATCCCTGTTTTGCAGGAGGAGAAAGGAGGACCAGCACTGGAGTATTTCCAAGGCAGATTTATTTTGTCCAGGCATGTGTCTGGCCACTGGGCTTCTTCCTGCTCACTGCTCCCTCAAAGCTCCAGGGTGGCCCTGGGGCAGCCTGTGACACTGCTGGGGGCTGCTTTGCACAGCTTTGCACTGGAAATTAGTGAATTCACTAATTATAGGGGTTTGGACATGACATGAAGAGTTGCAGTGATGTGGGGTTGTATTTTACTTCACTTCTGTTCCTTTTTGTCACAGAATCACAGAATGTGCTGGCTTGGAAGGATCAGGATCACCAAGTCCAGCTTTTATGCAGGACACCCTAAGAATCACCCCATGTGCTTGAGAGCATTGTCCAAACACTTCTTGAACTCAGGCAGGCTTGGGGCTGTGACCACTTCCCTGGGGAGCCTGTTCCAGTGCTCAACCAAATGTCCCTGTGGGAGGCAGAGCACTGCTGCTGGAGATGTCCTCATCAAGCCATTATGCATATTTTGGAGGGTCACCAGATCACTTCATTAAGTTGCCCACAAAGCAGGGCAGGAGGGTGTTTAGTTAACAATAACAAAGCACCTGAAGAAAAAATTTTATGAACTATTCCAGCTCTACTTCTATCAAAACATCTATTTATATATATCAATCCCTTCCACAGTTGTTTTCACCTCCCTCAAGGCTAGTCTAACCCCAGCCATAATTTAGCATAAGGCATGAATATCTTCACTTCTTTTACCCATAAAAGAAGAAAATTGGGAATTTGCTCAGACTGCCAGGAATCTGGAATTTGTTGATGAATGGACATTTGGCTGAACATAGTGAATTCCCAGCTAATTGGAAGCAGATAACGAAATAATGCATTTACCTTGAAAAACATAATTTTCTTAATAAATAATTGAAATGGCATTCTTCTGACAGATGAAATAAGAAAAAAAACACTAAATAAATTCGGGATTAATTCCTGTCCTATATATTACAGCGTACTTAACAGTCATATGTTGTGAAGAGATTAAAAACTATAAATCTTTTTTTCAGCACAATCCCAGAGAGTATTTTGGTCTAGAAAATGCAAGGGCCATCCTGTACAGGGGAGTGTGGTTTCAGTCATCAACAGCCTATGCTTCTGTCTCCAAATATCATACCTAGAGAGAAGAATGCAGAGGCCAGAGGAAGGAACCAACCTGAGAAGAATGTCGGGGGTATCCAGGCTCATCATAAATAACTGAATTAGCATCTTGGTAGGTGTTCACCCTTCTCATCTCCTTCTTATCATTGAGGGTGGGCCAGCAAACCTGTTTCACGTTGCACTGGTGGGGAACTGTGGCTGGGAATTACACTTCAGTCAAACAGCAAGGATTCTCAGCTAAGGGGAGGTTAATGGCTGAAAACACGTTAGCCTGAAACACTTGCAGATGATCTGATTACGCCCTCCATTTAAAGGAAAAAATAGCAAAGTATCCAAACAAAAGCATATGGGTCCAAATATCCTGATCTGGGTAGGGCTATGACTTGGAAACCCTTCTGGATCTAGAAGCAGGTTCCTCCCATCTTTGTGCAATGGGACAAAATTAAACTGTAGTTCTGAACTCCAAAGTGTAGTTTGCATAATGCAAAGGTGGATTTTTTAATAGCTTTAGTTTGACAGTAATAATTTCTCGTCCTATTGTGGTTTGAGCGGAACACAATGTTCACACAGAGACACGAAACCTGACAATTTTTAATCTGTTAAACTGCAAAACTTGGCCATAGTAATTGGAAGCACTATTAATCTGGGTTAAATTTGGAATTACTTTTCAATGAATTTGCAGCAGGTTGTGGTTTTGGGCAAAAGCCATGAAAAACTTGGTAGCTTCACAGATTTTTAATGGGAATAAGGGGAAAACTGATGATTTTGCTTAAGTTGTGATTTAAGACTTCAGACTTGGTGAAATTGGTGGGCTGCAAGGCCATGTGAACTATAAGAACAAGTCTCACAAATAGAAACTTTCCCACTGAGGGCAGCAGATCTGCTAACAGAGATGTTTCCCGTCAGCAAGATGTGTCCAGCTTCTTCATAAAATCACTGGCTAAGAAGTCCTACAAGGCCACAAAAGGAGCTGCGGAGTATGAAGACATGGGATAAATGGTTTTGAACCTCTGGCTTCCTTGCTACTACATGTTCATTAATTTGCAAGACCTCTAAATCCTATTGCCATAAAGAAATTTCTATACTGTCAAGAATTAAAAGAACTGTTGAGAATCTTGACAGTGACTAAACATGGTGGTTGCACTAGCTAAGACTTCTTATTTTGCTTGTCTGTAAGAAGACCTGGTAACAGGAAACAGTAACTTTGGGAATGTTTGAGCACTCTAATGTGTAGAGAAAGGTCTTCCTAATAATGTCAGTGATGAGTCAGTTTACTGGTTGAAAGAGTCTCTAAAAGTGTGTGTCACCATTGGCAATCTATTTTTTTTCTGTTAGAATAGTCCTGAGGGTCTTCAAGAAAGACCTTCGTTGTAATACAAGTCATGGAACCTACATCAGTTTCTTCCTGCTTGAAATTCCTGATTTCACTCCCTGACTCTTCCTTTGGTCATGTCACAGAAATTGAACCCTTGAGTGTCTCAGAATAAGGAGTGCTTTTATATCCTTTAATCAAGTTAGTGCACGTTTTTCTGTATCCCTTCTCCTTTTTTTCTGAACACCAGAACTGTAGGAGCCACCACACCACTGTGAAACACAGCACATGCCTTCTCCACAGCAAAATGCTATCTTGGCCTCTTCAGACATTGAGCTGAATTTCCTCTGATTTTCTACCAGGGTCTGGAAATCTCTGCAGAATCACCAATCACCTCACCTGGAAAGTCTGGCCTCCTTTGCTCTCCCTGACTTGTGCTCTGTCACAGTTAAGGGGCAAACCAGCTCTGCCATTCACCAGTCCCTTGTGGTCTCTGTCTTATTTGCCAACTTTATCAGCAGGGAACAGTTGAAGAGTGATGAGCCAAGAACCCAACTCACGAAATCGGGCAATTCCACAAAGATAGTTTTATTTGATGCAAAATATTCCAGTTGATAAATAGTCCAACAGTGTCATCTATATCAGCTCTATCACCTTTGCTGATTAAACACGTTCATGCTCCTGCACTATAACATTGTTTTGATAGGGTCTGTTTTTAATAAGTTCATGATAATTTCAATGTCATTCTGTTTTTTCCCCCTTTAATTCTTAAGAGAGTTCCCAAATAACCATTATATTATTTTGTTCAGATTGGTGTCAGGCTGAAAAGTCTATATTTATTCATGTAATCCTAGTTACTGTGTTTAAGTTCTGGCACAACTTTATCTTTCCTTCACATCTGTAACTTCTCTAGTGTTCCAAGACTTATTCAAAATCAGCAGCAGGGGTTCAGTGAACATCTTTCCCTTTTGGATGCAAATTATTCAGGAACTGCCAATTAAAAATTTCTAAGTTTAGAAAGCATTGTTATAAAAGAAAGGCTTGTTTTTATTACATAAGATTCAGTGCATTACCTGGCTTTTCCCCAAACAGAAGTGGGAAATATTTACTCATCATATTGACAGTCTTAGCTGATAGACTTAGTACATATAGAAATAATGTCGTACCTTTCTGATGATCCCATTTGTAGCTGACACACTTTTAAAACTCCTGCTGACCATAGATTTTTACTTCTGTCCTTTTCTTACCATATTGCTATAATTTACAGCCTACAATTCATATTCATCACCATTAATTTATTCTAATTTTTTTTTATTAGTGGCTTCTCTGGACTTAAGCCTTTAGTACAGGTTCTCAACCTACTAGACATCAGAGGGCCCACTCCAGAACGTTCATTCCCAAGTTGCTAGGAATTTGGAAGCAGGCCAAAACCCTTTTCACCAACAGGTCAAGCCCTCCTCAGCTGAGCCTCCTGAAACACGCAATAAAGATTGGTTTAAATATTCCAGCCATGGGAACCTTCCCACCAGATTTCACTGATGGTGACCAGGTCAAGCTTGTGTTTCTACAGGAGCAAAAATTGTTCCCAATTCACTATATGAGAAATTATAGATTTTTTCCCCCTCCCCCGAACTTTCTGATTTGATGCTAAAATGAATGGTTGGTTCTTCTCTTGGTTGTCATCCTTTTGTTACAGTGAGTCAGGAAGGTCCCTTCCAGAGGCAGAGGCTCCCCAGCCTTCCACAGCCCCTGCACCAGAGAACAGAGCCAGCCAAACCACAATCTAATGATAGCTGCTCTTGGCATTTTAAAACAGCCAGTGGTAATTTTGCTTATGAAATAAAGTTTCTAGTTGTTTGTCACGTAACACAGGAGACAGCCTGTCTCAGTGCAGATTGAATTATTATAATGAAGCAATCATCCTTTTACTGCAAATCAACCCAAGTGATAAACAGAAACAATAGCAAATGCAGCTAAAATATTGGCTGGCTCCTTCCAAAAAGTCCCCTCAGGTCTTTACAGAGGCATGGAAAAAGAGCCTAGGTTAGGCCAATGTTCTGTGATGATTAAGACGAGAAAAACATGAGGTCATTCTTCTTTGAATGTCTAATTCATTGTATTTATTAGGATTAACTGTCTGGTTTTCATATTGATTTAATGGAAATGTGTCACTTCTTAAAACTCCCAGCTTTATGTTCTTGTTAGTATTCAGTTTTGGGTGAAAAACACAGAAAAAATAATGTAATTTGAAACAAACTGTTCATCTACTCGTAAAGGCTTCTGCCTTTTGTACCTACAAAAGTTCAGTGGTGATGGTGAGGCTGAGGCCAGTCATCTTAAAAGCCACCTTCCAAAATAAAACCACTTGGGGCTGATGGCTTGCCCTGACCACAAAGGTAGAGTCAACCTGAAGCACTCAAGGCTTGAATAAACCCAGGGCAGGGTTCAGCTCACCTGCCTTTAGGAAGACAGAAGGAGACTTCTGTCATCTGTGGAGAATGGCAGGTTTGTCTGGGGGCACAGGGTTCGTTTCCTGTATCAGTTGTCCGCACTGGTGTCCACACAGCCTTCAGTTTTAATTAACCCTTTTTAATCACTCTCAGCAGCCCCAAACTCCATGGGTAGTGCTGGTCCCCTCAGCAGGACTGCCCAAGGAGTGGCATCCTGCCCATGCTGGGTGAGGCTGACAGCCAGCTCATCATTTTGTGCTGAAAATGTGGTGATTTGATCAGGCTGGATTTCAGAGTTTGAGAGACAGCAGTGTAGTTCCCGCAGCTCTTCGCTTCCAACACTCTTGCCAGACTTGGAATGCTCTTCAGCCATTTGGGAAGGTAGTAGACTTGCAAATCAGTTTATTACTTTGACTTTGGCATTCTCATTAGGGCTCTGGCTGTACATCTGAACTGCTACCCCAGCTCAGGTTACCTTCTTGTAAACTTTGCTGATACGTGAAGTGTTGGATGGGTCCTTTGTAAAGCATATTGTCCCATTAAAACACATTGAGAGAGTCTTGTAAACCCTGGAGATTAACCCCAATGTTTATGGAGAGTTATAGATGCTAATTCTTGCATATTTGTCATTCCAGAGCGTGGCCTGGTGGCAAACACTCTTGCTACACCACAGCATTTGCGTCAATGGGATTTGTCCATGCTCTGGTTCCTTATGACAGAGGAAAGAATTGGTGGGAAAGTGAGGAATATGGGCATTTACCATCCTGGACTACATTAGCTGGTCATAAAATCTTAGAGCTAGCTCATAATAGGAGACTGGGAAATAGAAGAAGGACCTTCCCCAGAGGACAGTTTTGGTTAAGAACATGGTGATAAGAGACAGTCCTGTCCTGAAGAGGAAGTAGAATTTTCTCTTTCAGTTTTTGTTAATGCTCCTCTCTTGGGTATCTTTGTGTATGATCTCCTCTCCTGTTTGTCCTGCCACACTCATTTGGCAGCAGCAACCCCACAAAGCTTCAGCTTCCTCACCAGCTGTAGGTGTCTTAATCTGCACAGCAACCTCCATTTCACCTCTTCTGTGGATACCAGATTTTTAACATCTTCAAACTTTTTTCTGGTCATAAAATAGTAAACAAAAAAGTGACAAGCTCAACAATTTGGTGTATATATGTGTTCATAAAAATATGTGTATGTATTGGTTCAGTGCATTTGTGTGTGTAGAGAGGTGTACATTTGTATATATTTATATATATGTATAGATGTACACATACAGTTTAGCACATATTTTTAGGGCCAAAATAAATTCAATTTGCCTGAGCTGACACTTAACTATACCACTGACCTTGTTGATATCTTTAACAAGTAACTTCGTACATCTCCATGAAGACTATCCTGGCAACTTTTTGGTGAAAGGGAAGGAACATTTTGGGTGATATAAATTCTTTAGGGGACAACAGATGTATCAATTATGACACTCAGAGGAGTCACAAGGAGCTCAAGAATTTAAACTTGGATAGATGGGGTTTTTGGGGACAGCTGAGGTTTATGAGAGAAACCACCATAGAAGAAGATGGATATGATGATGATGATGATGATGATGATGATGATGATGGAAAGGGAGCACAGCTCTGACCAAGCCCTTTGTGAACAGCTGTTGTCTAGAAAGGTTGCAAAGGGTACCTGAAAGGAGCTCCATTCCTGATGTTGATTATTTCTATCTTCAGGAGAGCAGGTCTTTATAGTTTTAGTGTTTATTTCTTTATGCCTGATTTGTTAAATAAAAACATGCAATCAATAAATCGACTGTATTCTTATTTCATCAGTCTTCTGGATTCCCAGTTTTGTTTGACCACTGTGATTAAGATGAGGAAAGCAGATGCAAATTAATCCTCCTCACACCAGCCAATTCAAATCCATGTGGGTTTTTTGGTTTTGTTTGTTTGTTTGGTTGGTTGGTTTTTTTGTTTGTTTGGTTGGTTGGTTTGGTTTGGGTTTTTTTCTGATGGAGAAGGATTCTTTGAAGCTTGAAGGAAGAGAAAAAGGGCTCTGCACAACTGGCAAAGAGGCAATAACAAGGCAGTTAAAGGAAATCAGGTGTTACAGTCCTTATTGATTAGACTGCTACGTGACAAAGCTGGGTTAATAATTCGTCAGCCAAAATCAATGTGATGAATTTCATATCTTTGTTTTTTCTTTTTTAATGCATTTCAAAGAGAGCTCATTATTTTGAATGCATTAATTAATCAGCAATATTTTCTGTATAACTTTTGAAAAATATTTCTTACTCTCTTAGCCTAGAGCAGGTCACGTTGAGTAATAAATATTTATGATGCCTTGGTTGCATGTTTCACCATGTAGCACACTTTGGCTCTCTAAGGAAGTGCAGTTTAAAGAATCAGATTTCTAGTAACCATATCTATTATCCAGCTGTGATGTGACATAGAGGAAGGTGCACTTACCTGTATAAAAAATATTACGTGCAACATAGATTGTTAAAAAAGACATGCTCCCTTTGGCTTTTGGAGCATGTTGGGGCTCTGGATTTCTAGTAACAGTTAAATCTTTGGAAACTCTTTCCCTTAATCCCTTTGCTGTGGCCAGCCTCAATAAACAGATATGTCTATAAGAGCCTGTGGACAGCACTGCAAACTCTACAGCTCTTTTCTATCAGTTTTATTTGGTTATACTTTACAATAATTAAATTCTCCTGCTAACAGTTGTGTGGGCACTGCGGGGAAATTTTACTGATAATGCTTGAATTCCACCTCTTGCCCTTCCACAACATCTCATTTAGGAAACTTGCCTCATGTGGGAGCAGCTTCTGTGTCTTGCTAATCCAAATGCTTGCACCCGGAGCACAGGTCAGAGCAAAAATGAAGCTGTAACATTAAGACAGTGTGGCCTTTGGATGAGTAAGAAATTTGAGTTCGTTATCTCAAATAACTAAACTGCAGGGAGCCAAAATTACTTCATCTTGGAGCAGTGCAGAGTTGGATGAAGACAGCTCCTCCACAGAGAAAGAAGAGGAAAATCTCCCCTTCCCAATCATTTATTAATTTCATGCCTGATGTGGGATGGCTAATAACTTTAAATAACAGATCCACTCATTGCATTTCCTTATGGGAGTGGATGCAGCAGCTGATCTTGCTGCAGGGTGTGGATCAGGGCGCTGCCTGCCTTTCCCATGGCTGTGCAGCATCTTTCCAGGCACCACAGCTCGGGCTCTGGGGCTGCCAAAACAGCAGCCAAAGCATGGGCTAAGTGTGCTGCACCCTGACTAGGTAGAGAATCTCTCCACCCAAAAAGAGAAAAGCTATTTAACTGGTAAAAGGTTCGGTAACAAAAGGCTGGCATGTTTTGCTCATATTCCGGGAGTCATAGTGGCCCCTCAGGGTTGGTGTCTCCACTGGTTTTCTTTCAGTGGAGGTAATTTACACCTTGATTTTGCAGCACATGTTAATGTGCAGGCACCGTAAGCTCCACTTGAGCAGTAATTTCTTCCTGGGCCACAGCAGGTCTTTGTGTGAGCAAGGGTGGTCACCAGAGTGATTGCAGTCTCACTCCTAGAACATGCCCAGAGGGACTAGGAAAGCCTCCAGGCTGCTGTGCAGGCTCCCTCTGCAAAGGCCTCAGGGCAAGGTGCTGGGCAGCAGAAACCAGGGTTTCAGCATTGCAGGGAGAACCCGAAACTTCAGGATTTTCCAGCTGCTAACAACTGCACCCTGACTGCATCTGGTTTATTTCTTCCTCAGTGAAGAAAAGAGAAGATGTTGTTAATTGGATCTACAATGAAGACTAATGGGCAAGAAACCAGAATTGCTAAGTGGCTAACAAGCTAAAGCAACTCGCAGTTAGTGAGTTTGGTCTGGGTGAATGAGTGTTTGTGCAGCTTCTGCAAAATGTCGTTTGAGTGGCAGCGCAAACAGATTGCCAAAAAGCCTTGGAAGATCCTGGATTCCCACTAACCATAGTCTCCCTCTCAGCTGTCAAAAGGAGGGAGCCTCTGGAAGGCCATGCAGGAATGCCAGTTGCATGGCAGAGGGTGGCAAGTGATGCAGACCCCAAGGATTGCTGTCTGTCCTTACACCCACCAGGCGCCAGGAAAGCCAGATGACATTCCCGTTAGGAATACAGGCTCTTTATGGAATACAAGGCTGCAGCATCACCAAGGGAATAAAAGTGGCAGCCTCAAACCAAAACACGCCACTTGCACGGACTTTAAGGCTCCAGCACACAGTGATGATCACAGGGACAGAAACCAGCAGCTCATTGTTTGTGAGGAAAAGCCTGTGTTAATTGCTTGCTGTCCCAAGCAATTGTTTGTTGCAATTAATCTATGGCTCTTTCTCCCAAACTGAAGTTTGTGGTGCAGGGCTTTAGCTGGCTGAGCACAGCAAGGGGAGGCTGTGAGTAGGGTTTGCTTGAGTTTAGGATTTGTACCAGCTTCAGCCTATCTGGGCTTGGGTTAGCATTGAACAGACCATGATCAGCCAGGGCTGCCCACAGTTCCTTCCCTGCTTCAGGGGAACTCCCTTGGATGAGCGGGACTGGAGGGATGAGTAAGTCAGCTTGTCTGGGCTGACCCCTGGATGGTGTTTTCCTGCTTGGATGAACACAGCAGGCAAAAGAAGGTGCAGATCATGGGAAAGTGGTGAGAACCTCCCTCGATGAGCCAATTACTCAGACTTTCCCCCTTGGATTATGTCAGGTACCTCTTTCAAAAACTAACTCACACTGTTAGGAGTTTAATTTTAGGTTCATGCCTCCCACATATGGCTTTTATACTGTGGGAAGCCTTCAGACATATCACACTTAATCACTGTTTATCCTTACTCATTTTCTTGCCATGCTGGATATTTGTTTTTAATCAAGAACAACTTTTCTGTGTCATGCATTCATCCAGCTAAATGATAATGTGCAGTTCTGCTCCAAGAAGCCACTATGGCTTGCTGAATCAGTTCAAAGTAGGGCTTGCTGAGTTCAGTGACAATATGCCTTTTTCTTCTGCCACCCTTAAGAAGCTGGCACAAGTCTGAGGCAATAAAATAAATTATATTTTGCTTTGCGCCTTGTCAAAAGAAGTGGAAGATAAATTCCCTATCTGCAGCCAGCTGTGTGGCATTCTGATGATGTAGAACTTTTCCAAGTAGAGGAGATAGTAAGGACAGAAAGATTCCTGTTTGAGTGACACTGTCCATCTGCTCACTAGAAAACCCACAGCAAATGAAAACTTGGCCCTTCAGAAGACAGCAAGAGCTTTGCTACAGACTTTCATAAAACCAGGATTAAACTCACCAAATACATATAACACAACAGATTTTGCACCCAAAATCTGACACATTTCCCATTGAATTTACTGGTACCTGAAGTGGGATATTTGGTCTGAGAGAGAGTAAACTCAGAGCTACAACCATATTTCACTGGGGAGCCTACACTCTCATACCACAGCTGACGTTGCCAAGGCAGAAGTATGTGGAACACAAATGCAGACGTTTTAGCTCTGTAAACCCGGATTCAAACTGGAGGAAGAACTGGATTAAAGGAAAATACACTCTTGCTTCCCTTACAGTCATTACAACCATGATGAAGAGAAAGGAAAATGCTTGTCCACAACATATATCGACACAAATATGAGTTTGCAGTGTGTTAGAGGAAATCAATTCCGTGAAAACAGCTTTGTAAAAAGATAAGAAAAAAGGTATATATGGGTTTGGGTTTTTTTTTTTTTTTGTTGTTTGTTTTTTTGTTTAGCCATCACGTTTTAATCTCCTTCTTTGCTTATGTTGGCTGTTTCCAGGAATGTGAGCTGTTTGGGGATACCTACCACACACTTCAGGTATTTTCCATGTCAGAATCACCATGCAGGAGATATTATTATGTTGTTGAGCATTCATTTTTATCTGTTAGTGAAAGAGATGAGTGAACGAATCTACATTCCCAGCAGAGCTGTCTGGGTGGGATGGACATCCTGTACAGGCAACCCCCTCACAGATGCTGCCAGACACAAGCCCTTTAAAACTGCTTATCTTTCACCTTCCAGTTTTGCCTACAAAGTACCCTGCAAAAAGTACATGCTCTGGAGGGGTCAAGGGTTGGGTGAGACATAACTGTACCTGATTACACTTGTGCCCTTCCCCTCTCACAGAAACCATCCTTCACACCTTTGATTTTAACATCAGCCTTTCTCTGGTTTATAAAGGGTGTTCATCTGTGTGGTCAAGTTTGACAGCACCCTGCACTGATGCTTGACTCTACCTTCTCTGCTCCCAGGAGCATCAGCTTGGACAAGGGTGGACAAGAGGTGCTGCACTGCAGAGCTGCTGTGTGACACTGCTGTGCACACAGGAGGACAGGGCACACATGAGCTGCTGTTTCACTCATCTGGAGATGCAGAGACAAGTTTTAGCTGATCTGTGTGTAAGCCTTGGGTGAGCAAACCCCTATCCTGAGACATTTTATCTCTTTGAGGCTCAAAGCCTTGATGCTGTCTCAGTTCTTGTGTGGTTTCTGGGGATGATGAATCAAAAAATTACCTGAATCTTGCATTCCTGGAAGGTGCTGCAGTCACGGGACAGCTGGGGAAGTGGTGGCATGGCAAAAGCCAGAGAATGACCACAGGGCAGCTCTAAGGGAAGAGATGTTTAGTCAGATGACTTGGTCTTCACTGGGCCAGAAATGCTCTCCTGCTAAAGAGATACCCCATGTTAATTCAGTGTGTCTCCTGTTATGGTGACAGATAGCTGTGCTTTTGGTTTCTGTCAGCACTCACATAAGTCAATGACTACTTCTTTATAGAAGTAACCACTAAGGACTCAAACCATCTGACACTCCACAGGCAAGTGTAAGAAAAGACAAGTAAAAAAATCCATAATGTCATCAAAACTTCTAGAACAAGGATAAGATTTGATATTTTGGGATTTTGTTGTTATTGTTTGTTTGTTTGTTTGTTTCCCTGACAGAAACAGAAAATGTACCTTTAAATGTTGATCTTCTTACATGTCATTAGCTACAGTGACTAGGTTAAAATCCTCTTTAACTTAATCTTACCCACATTTCAGTCAGGTACTGAAGAAACATAACAAAGCAAAGCAGCTCATGAAACAAAAACTGTTTCCCACCTGTCATGTGAAAGGTGCTTATTTAGATTTTTGCCTGTCAGTACCCCCAGGAATATCAAACCCCTGGTGTCCCACAGTCTGTCAGCATCTCGTAATGACAGCCTTCACCAACAGATTCACAAGGTCAGAGGGCACTCTGACCACCCTTTTAGGGGATCTCAACAGAGCAAAGAGCCCTCAGCAGGTCCTGCCAAGGTGTTTTCCACTGCTGGCAACTGCAAGGACTCACCTTAACAGTTCATGGAATAACATGCTTTATTAATACGTATTGTGACAGATTAATAAGGTTCAAAGGCTGTTGGTGATAGTGTCTACTGAAAAAACATGGTTTAAAGCAATCTACTGATGCATATATTAAACAAGCACAAGCTCTAATGTGAAAGAACCTATTAATATGCTATCGGGTAAGCACAAGCAAAAGCTCCAGTCTTAAAAGCATCATTTAGTGTGCTCATAGAGTCTATTTCTCACCCAAGGTGTCCCTCTGGGGGGGAGAAGATGGACTTAGCCTGTCAACTGACCACAGCAGTTTTGATGGAGGTCTTTCCCCACTTTCCCCCTATTTCTAACTTACTTTTATACTATTTTCATTATGTTTGGGTGGAGTTACAGTGGCTTTAGTCATAAATACCTTTTATTTCTGAGTGGTGTACCTAATGGGAGAGTGGTGGTTATGGCTTCACATCTGAAGAGGGGGTCCAACATGGTTTTTGGGTTTAGCAGCAGAACATCTTAATTCTCCCTTGGCAGACAGACACTGTATGGCCTCAGGACCTCAGTGTTCTCTCATCCTGCTGGGATTTGAATGGAGGAGAGCCATGTAGTCTCCACTTGTTCCATGCTTCATTCTGTTCCTCTGAGCAGATGATTACCATTGCATTGGGGAGCATCCCGACCTCAGTCCATCCAGGGAGTCACAGGTGCTTTTTACCCTAGAATTCTGAATTTCCTCTAGATTTAACTCCATCCATCATCCCACACCGCCATAATAAAGTTTTGTGCCAGAATTTATTTTACAGATAAATGTACACATATGCTCTGTCTGAAATATCCACAATTGCTAGAAAACACAAAGAGGCTTTGAGAGATTAAAACAGGGCATGGGACCTGCAAATAAAGTTAGCTAATAAAGTTGTTTGACTGACTTACTGAAAGAATAAAACCACAGTTTGTTTCAGGTTGCCCCAAAATGAGAATATCCAAAGGATTTTAGATGAACTGAAGAGCGAAAAAAAAAAAAAAAATTGGCTGAACAAAAGGACATTTTGTGCCTGAAATCAAATATTGCAAGTATTTAAGTGAAACTGAAACTATGTTTTCCATCATGAAAGCATAGCATTCAATCTTTAAAATATGAACATTTAATTATTTTTTCATTTTGTCAGGGTTTTTTAGGGTCTTATTTGTCTGACCAGTCCAACTAGGCAATGTTGGACATAAATGAGAACTCATTCTTATCAATCTGTGTCAGCATTTTCCAGGAAAAAAACCTACAGCTGTAAACAACATTCCTTTGTCCAGCCAGAAACCATGATGTTACCTGCTTCTAATTTGTGTAACAAGTGTGATTCACTAATGACATGCAACTGTTCAGAAATTATCACGAATTCTCAGCCTTACAGCAGACCTCTAGTTTTTCATCCTCCTAGGGTAATATTGTACTGAAAAAAGGACAGAAGACACTGGTCTCTGCCTCCTCTTTGGGAGACGTTTTTTTTCTGAAATGTGAAATCCATCTCCCCTGCAGCTATATGAATTATGGAATCTGCTAGGGCTGCCTGGCATGAATAAGTTTTTAGACCTGAAATGAACAAGTTCTTGAGTTTTGTAATTAACTAGCACTCTTTAATGCTGGGAATTCTTCCATCTCGCAATGGGCTCTTATCTAAAATATACCATAGAATAGGCTTGCACCATCCAGGCCTCAGGTTATGCAGAAAGCTTTTGAAAATGCATAATACACATTTTTACATATTAATGTTTTATGTGCAGCACATATTCTAAGTTATTTTCTCTGCAAAGACCTGTAGTAACATATATGTTGACTTTAGCAACATTTCCTTTGACCAATGTCTATGGTTGTTGAAGAGGCAGAGCTTTCCTTTCCATGACAGCTGCCTTGCATTTGAGACCCAGTATGGGAACAGAAGGCTCATATAATGGAAAATGAATATATTTGTCAACTTTATCACTCTGACATATTCATGCACATCATGGGGTGAGAGCCTCATTTTCCAAGTACTGGGCCCCAATATTGAGCAACTTTATGTTTTGTGTTCCCTCTGTATACTGCGCTGTGAAGACCAAAGTGACTGTAATACAACAACAACAACAAAGCAAACCCATTAAGCCTGGAGCAACTGCAGTTTCATAACCCAGAACATGAACATAGTGGGGTGTTGCCAGGACTGTCACAGCAGCTGTGCAGATTCACGACTCCTGGTGCGTTGGACATGGCACCTCAATCAATGGAAATAAGGACTTTTTGAGAGTCAAACGTTTGCGATAATTAGAATAACTGAGATGCTTGTCTGGTTTTTCATTTGATCTCTGCCATCCATGGATACGTGTGCTCAAGTGAAGAGTATTCCTTTCATTGGGAAGCCCACAGTGCTTCTTGTTTCTTGGTATTGTCCCACAAGACTAGTTCCCTGGAGACAGTGGAGGAGGATTTTCAGAGAATTGCTCAGAAATATTTGCTTTGCTGGAGAATGTGTACAGCCCCAGGAAACAAACACAGAGGAGGGCACAGAAAAGCAGCAGACATTAAAAGCAGTATCACATGCTTCTTTTCTGTTCTCAGAAAATCTGGTTGCATACTCTGCTTGTTCTCTATAAGGAAGAAGTCATAGGGGTGAGGGCAGGGGGATCATTTTTCGGTTTGAGGAGGAAACTACTTCCCTCTGCCCTTCTCCACTTTGGAGTGGGGACCCTCCAAGAGAATCCAAAGGGATGCACAGTCCCAGATGTGCTAACAGTAAAATACAATGCTTTGCACAACTTAAGAAATGTAGCAGGTGTGCATTAAATCATGTCCAGTGATGGGGAAGACATTTCTACCCTGGGTAAGATCACAACTTTGGTGCTGAAGATTTACTTCTCAGTTGTGGGGGGCTCATGGAAAGCCCTGAATATTCCAGTGAGAGCTGTGCTGTGGAGGTGGGGAAGGTTTACACCTGCTCTGGGCTGTACCACTGTCAGAGGGCACTGGAACTCTCCAGTGTGATCCAATCCTGGACTACAGGGGACAGCTACTCAGAAAATTAGTCTGGAAACAGTAAGTTGATAAAAATCCCAGAAACCAGTAATAAAAAAAATGCTCTTCAGTTCCAGAATCAGTCTTGAATCCTTTATCAAAAATATTCTTTCCCAGAAGAAGTGTATGAGTGAGGGAAGGTTAAGGGACAGGATAAAAGCAGCCAAGGTGGAGTATGTAAGAAAATCACTGGACACATGGTCTGTGCAGGGCAGCACCAGCCAAGTGGTGATACCATGCTCTTATAATCATGAGCACTAAAGTAAGCAAACTTCATGGTCCTTTTGTGATCTTTCAAAAGTCCCAGGCAGAGAGACATGTCATGTGAAGCACAGGGAAAATGAGATTTTGGGTGTCCAAAGGTAAGCCAGCATGATTTTGGCAACTGCCAGAGACACACATGCATCCCACAACCCTCCCACTCCAAACCAAGTGGTACCCTGTCCTCGCCCTCCAGACTCATATCTGTTCATATGAGGACAGTCCCAGACAAGAGCAATGATCCCCAGCTCACTCTCTCTCAGCTGAATAGTTCACTCTTTATGGAGATTTATTATCATCCACAGATGTCCTTTGTTCCACAGCCATAAATCATTTGCTGTTGCCTTCTTTGTTGGTTGTTTTATTTTTATTTTTCTGCACTGAAATGTTCTTGCTCCATCCCTCCTCAGCCACTGCAGAGCTCCATGTGGCAGGCAGGCTGACAGTGGGGTCCTATCCTTCCCACCAGGCATGCCGAAAGCCCAGCATGGCATCCTCAGGGGCTCAGCATTTCCTAAGAAAGTAATATATTGAAATTTACAGTGGGCAACTTGGTCCCCTTTGCTCCTTTCATCAGAGATACCAACTCAGACCAGAGGCTTCTGGTGGGTTTGGACCTTGGTTAAGAAGAGGGTGGGAATGTGAAGTGTTGGCCTGGGAGGTCAGTGGGACTATTTTCTGTCCTTAAGCAAGCCCAAGTGTATCTGCCTTGTCCCTGGCAGTGTGTCCATTCCCAAGCATTTTGGTCCAGCTCCCCACTTCTGTGCCTGAGGTCTCTCACAGATCACCAGCAAAGCCACTCCATGCAAGCAAACCCATGAATTTCTGCATTTCATATTTTTCTATGTACTATGTATGGCAGAACCCTTTTTCTAGCCTAAACAAATTACTCCTTCATCCTTTTCCCATAAATGATGCATTTCAGTCCCGTGCAGCTCCTCTTGCTCCTCTTTGCTCTATGTTCCATCTGCCTGAATCCTCTGCAGAGCTTTCTGCCAAGGTCTGGGCAGAGGGCTGCTCCTCAGGGTTCCTCAATGAGGAGCAGAGCAGAGTAATTGTTTACAGCACTTGCTGGTATGTCCCAGAATGACATTTGCATTTTTTCCAACACTATCACATTGTCAATTCAGGCTCGATCCCTGCTTTTCTCTGTCCCCTGGTCTGGTTTGTGGAGCAAACCACTCCGTCTCACCAGCTTGGCCTTCTTCTAGATATCCGAGTTTTCCTTCCTGAATGCCACCCTCTCACTGAGTTTCATCCTGCTGATTTTAGATCTGTTTTATTCTGTTTTATCAGGGCTGCTTTGAATTCCAGTTTTATCTGTGAATGTGCTGCTCAGACCTCCCCAGCCTCATGCTGCTGAAAATCCTACTGAAGCCAAGATATCCCAGGATATCCATAGCATATCCTTACCTACCAGCCCTGTGACCCTGCCAGAAAAGAAAATTTGGTTGGTTTGACACAATTTGCTCTTCACAAATCCACGTTGGCTGTTTCCCTTCCCCTTATGCTCTTACAGTCACTGACTGATTGTCTAATAATTTGGCTGAGTATTTTTCAGGGAGTTGAACTTCAGATGACTGCTCTATCATTCTCCATGTTATCTTTCTCTTCCTTCCTAAAGCCAGGTCCTGTGCTTTCCCCTTGGTCAGTGAATCCCACATCTCAAAATTCATTCATACCTGACTTTTTTTGGACCGCTCTTCCCGGGATTGCCAGAAGTGCTGGCAGTACACAATGTACGTGGCCAGTCCTGTAGGGAGATCCACATATTCTTACTGGCCAGCTTTGAATGAGCAGTGTGTTCCCAAAAATCAGTTTGCTTCTTTCCAACATGCTGCAAAAATAAGTCAAGTCAAAACCGGTGTAATTCTGGGAACTGAATTTGTCCCTCAAGAGGGGGGTCTGCTGTACAGGTCTGGGAGCAATGCCTGGGCTGACCAACAGAACCACTGTTCTGCTGCATTTTTTGAAAGTCTCGTGGGAATACAGCTTCAAAAAAACCCTCCAACCCCCCAAACAAGAGCAGAAAAACATCAACCAAAGAAGTGCAACATACTTGTGTCTCCTTACACTTTCACTGTGGAGTTCTTCCCCATTCCCCTGAGATGCACCTCTGAGCTTTCTGAATTTGGGAATGATGTAATTTCCTTGATCTTAGCCTGGTCCCCCAGCCACCTAATCCCGTGCTACTTGCACCTACCCACGTGACTTAAATCCCTGTGCAATACCTTTTACAGACACCTTCTTTAAAGATAAACACATGTTACAACAATAGTTAAATAACACATTACTCTCACAGGCCTTCACACTCGTTAACACTCATCTGGATCTATGCAACCTCATTTTTGTGTCTATAATTTTATTTCCATAAAGTTTAAATCCATACCTAGACTATGGGATTTAATCACAGGTAACTAATGCCTTTCTCTATGAATCTTATTGCTGGTGCACTTAAAGGGTAGTGCAGAGTACAAAGTGCAGGAGAAAATATCTTTTCTGGGGACCATATGTTAAAAGAATAAGGCTCTGACTTAATGCCCTTGCCTTACAGAGTAGCACAGTCAACAAACCCCTATTAGGTCATAGGATAAGTATCAACAAGTTCCATAGTATTGTTTAAGCCTGTTAGTATGATAATTTGAAATTTTGTTCTACCCAGCCACATAAAAAAGGGGTTGAAACAACACATTAGTATTTAATTCTTCCTAAATTTGCTGCATTGACACCACTCAAACCAAAATCATCTGCTTTTAAAGGAAAAGTGGGTTGTGGGCATCTCTAGGACAAGTTGCTCTGTGTAGGCTTCCACCAGGGAAATTATTTTTTTCATATTAATGTACAAGAACAGGCCTTTCCCTGCTCATTCAGCTGATGTTTAAGATTCACAGCTCCAGACCAGATGATACTGCCTATTTTTGCAGCCATATGAATTCATGATTTCATGTGAAACGTGCTTTAGTGGGTAGTCACAGAAGGGCATGGGGTCAGTGTAGTGAGTTTTCCTGAGCAGTGAGAGCTGAGGCTCTTAAGCACATGTATCATCCATTATGTATAGACTACCCCAAGCAGGCTTTCTGCAGTGTGAAAAGATGATTTGAGTGCACTGGGGAATGGCAGAGACAAAGGTCAGGAACCCGGGCAAGCCTGAGGGGACCAGATCAATTGTAGGATGTGACACGGGATCAAATGTTGACTCTTACCCAAGTTGCTTCTTCATAGCTATAGCAACTGTGTGAAGCTCCTGTCCCTCAGCAGGACCTGGCAAACTGACCAGTAATATTTTTAACATGCTTCTTATGCATTTCCTTCCATACCCTTAGTAATTGACAGTGCAAACTTCTGAGACTGCTTCAGTCCCCTCCTGCATTTACAAGCTACTACAAAGTGTGTGTAATTCCATAAAAAGTTTCTTTTGCAGTATCTCTGAAGCAGGCAATATTCTTTAGTCCCTCTGTATTTTAATTGTTAGCTTTATAACCCATTAGAGGTGTCCTGCTAGGCTGTTCCTTAGGATTTTATGGCTAGTCTTTCTCAATATAAAGCTGCAGTTTAACTCAGCATTTTGTAATACTGAGGATCTGTAAGGGAAAGGAAAGTGCTTTTCAATCTGTGGCATGCAACATCTTGTGTGAGGCAGCAGGCAGGTGGTCTGTGGATGATAAAAGAACTAAGAAAATCAAAGCATGCCCATACACATCTGAGAAAAAAATAAACTGGGGGGGGAAACGACTTAAAACTTAACATGTGAAGTTTAGCACTGAAAGTTATCTGCATTTGACTGCAGAGGAAAAGAAAACTGACACCCCTACACAAGATAACTGACTTTTTTTTTCAAGACAATGCATGCTTTTTGGAATGCTAAATCCCAAAAAGTACTGTTGGGCAGTATTGCTGCATTAGAGTTAAGGAGACTGCAACACCACCATGGTAAGTTCCTTTGTCTACATGTCTGGGGATAGTACAATTGCTGTTGCGTCTTTGATTTGACACCATACTGCAAATTATTAAATAGGTGGCTGTTCTGCTCTGAAGGTGCTGCATTAAGGCTTTTGATGGCAAACACTTATAAAAGTGAGCTTCATGAACTTGAACAAGACAGGGTTTGTCACTGGTGAGTGTTGGTACACTGGGCACACTCGCTGTCCCTGTGACAATCTGCAACACCAACCTGGAAGGGTTAAATCTTTCCATCACCAGTGCCTGTGTCCAGCCTTACTCCATGGAGCAGCCTTTCCCCCTTCTCCCTGCTCAGAAAGCAGGCAGCTGGCACCCTGCCCACAGCTTGTTTGTCAGGAACTGGGGTCCTTTCTTTTCTGAGTGCAGGGCTGAAGTGCAGCAAGTGTGCCTGGCCTGACAGTGCCCTGCCCAGCTGGGGCTGCACAAAAGTTCTCACGGCTCTAGGGACTCTGCTGGTGTGGTGACAGCTCTTGAGGTCCACTAGATGACTTTTTTATTTTTCTCTTTCTTTTTTTCCTCCTCACAATCCTCCTGGCAGGTAAAAATCTTCTATTCATGTCTCACTAAGCAAGCTTTCTTCACAAGGAAAGGTTTTGTCCCCTACTCTGCAGTGATCTTGACATGCATGGCCTAGAAATGAAGGAGTGGAAGGAAAGGGGAGCAAACACTCTGCTGTCGCTCTGAGGACTGTCACAAGTGCCTTTGAGGTCTGCCCCTCAAGCTGAATTTCATGCAGGACGGGTAAAGGAAAACTCACACGGCCTTATTTGCACCTGCAACTCATTTGGAACGTGCCACCCTGCAGGTGTAACCGAAGGGTTCAGGACCAGTGCTTTGAACAATCCACCCTGAAGCACCACTGCTGAGTGATGGGGCCACCAAATGCTCTTGCACACTCATTACACTTCATATTAGCAGTGCTCCACACACAGTTCTCATCTGAATCCTGACACAGAGTTTATAAATATTGAAAAGGTGACAGTCTAGTTACTTTTGCATGAGTAAGTTGTTTGGTAGTTTGTGTCTCTCTATCTCCTTTTTCCATGGGAAGTAATGGCAGACAATTCCATTCAGCATTACCTACAATGTTCAGCCTCACACACTGTTGAACACCTCTTGTACATTCTGTGATGTGCAGATTTGTCTTTTTGACTGAATGATGCAATTCCCCAAAGCTTTCCATGGCTGCAGAGGAGCTGCCTCTGAACCCTTCTCAGAAATGCCCAAGGTACACAACTTATCTCTAGACATTTTTAAGAGCTGCCTGTGATTTTTGTGATAACATGCACTTTGTGGGCCAAACTCTGTTGGCATAAAACAGGAGAATGCTGAGGATCCAGTTAACCAGAACTAGTTGTACAGGTGGAAGGACTTAGACCACTGAGGACAGTTATGAGTTTTCTCTCACCCAGCATAGGTTGGACAGAGTTTAGTTATGCTTTGTTCTATTGGATACTGTTGTCCCCTTCAAGTTTAAAGCATGTAATCGCTCTTGGCTGTAAGAAAAAATCTGTTGGGGCTGGCACCACCTGCTCAGTGGTTTTTTTGCTGACAAGACTGAAGAGGAAGACCCCTCAGTTCATTTTGATGCTTCCCTTGAGGCTTGCCAAAATGGGCTGGCAAGTGAGGCACGGGACAGGTCCCCATCCCTCTAAGCATGAGAGCTGGTCTTTTCTTTTAGGGCCAACAGGAGTTTTCTCACTTGCAGAAAATGTCACAGCTGCAGGTTTTGGGTGGGGGAAGAGGAAGAATATGGTCTGCTAAAAATCAGCACTGTTGGGCAGTGGAACTCTGGGGCAGCACTACTTCTCATTGGCAGCATCAGTGAGAATTAGTGAAAAATTTGGGCCACTTTGTGAAGCAGTAACTTGAAAATGAAGCAAGAAAAGCAATATTTAGTGAAGCTGTGCTTTTATGACTGAGAAGAAAATATGCTCAAGGAAAATAATATGCTCAAAAAAAAGTATGAACTCATTGGCTAAGAGGACAGTTCACCTAAGTCCCACAGAAAAAAATATTTGGACTCCCTTATCTTACTAGCACACCCAAGGAAGTCTGGCAGGTGTTAGTATTCTTCAGATAAGACCTTTTTTTGCTTTTAACATTACTTCTTTCAAATGCAGGGATAGTCTATGAAGTGCTTCTGTAGGGAACTGTAACTCTATGTATGATACCTGTGAGTTTAGGGAGGAAACATGAGCAGGCAGATGTAACTGTCCTGCAGAGAAAAGGCTCCTGAAAAGTAAAGAGTGACCCTGTAAAACTGAGATGCTTCCTAATAACTAGGAGCAGCTGGCAGGCCCAAGCACTGGACAGGGCTGGAGGCAGGTATGCATGTACAAACATGGAAACAGATAACATTTATTTTGCTTAATCTTTGGTAGAGACACATTCCTGAAAGTAACTGGAACACTGAGATTCACTTGCATTTCAGGAAAGCTGTTTCTGCAGTAGAGGCTGCAGCAAAAGGTCACACTCTCAGCCACACAGGGTTGCTGTGCTTGGGGCACAGCCTTGGGACCACAGTGGCCTGTCATTGCACAGGAAACCTGTACATGGGGATGGGCATGGTGGGAAGAGCAACCACCACTATGGTTACCACAAGGCAGGCTCCTGGAGGAGGACAAAGCTTCCCTATGGACCAAAGGGTGGGAGCAGGGACTTTGTGCCAGTCCTCTGAGTCACAGTTAGCTTTCCATCCTGAACTGCTTTTTGCAAGATGTCTGTCCACTTCTATCTGATTTGAGTGTATCTTTCATTTCTCACTGAATGCTGGCCTGTGGGCATGAAAAGCACCTGAGCTCTGTTCCTTGTGGCTCAAGGAAGCAAATCTGTGGCACACGTGTGTCATGTTCTTCCCACAGCAGCCCTGGATAGCCTGTTGTGGGGTGAAGAAGGGCTCTAGTGCATTGTGAGATCTTTCATCTCTCAGCTCAGGACTTAAAAAGCAGTAGCAGCATCTTCCAAACAGGAAGCCAAAACACAGGTTAGAAACAATAACATTTTGTTCGAAACAGTTGTACTAGATGGCCAGTCAACTTGAGAGAAACAGGGTGGTTACAACCTGTGAGGTAAAGATGAGGCTCTTGCAAGGGGAAGTTGATAACATTTATTTCTTCAGAGCAAAGCAGGGGGAAACAAGTTGGCAGGCAGCCAATGTGGAAAGAGCATTGTTCAGCTGGACAGAAGGAAGAACAAAATATACCAAAATGCATGGACTTCGTTGAGTCCATAAAAGCATTTTCATTTCCGCTGTTGTCTTTTGGAATTGTATCAGAAGCCACTTTTTAGGACAACCCTTTGAGATGTCAGAGAGAATATTTAGTGAAAAACGTTCTCTACATGGCAACTGAATGCTCTGGTCCTTTATTAATTGCCCAGCAGGGTTCACTTCAGCACATCTGTGTTGTCCAATTGCATAGTTTCCGTAAGTCCTGTGCTGCACGGGTGTAGTGTGTGTCATGTTTCATGGTGAGCATGTGAAGGCTCCCTGGATTGCAGCAGGGCTGCTCGGAGGGCAGTTGTGGCAGCGGCTGCAGAGATGGGCTTACATGTTATTTATTTTCTGCTTGATGCTCTTCATTTTTCAAGGGTGGATTCATTTTTGTTTTGCTTGTAATTATACGTAATTATATATGTGTTGAGGGTGGCAGTTATTTAAAATTTAGAAAGTTAGATGCTGGGAAAAATTTCTTTCAAAACATATGGTATTTTATTGCTGGTTGTAGTTGCTTGATGATTTTCCATTTGGATCATATTAGGGTTTAATATCTGAAAACTGAGGGATAAAGGCAGTCAGTTGGCTTGGGTTCCTGCACTGAAGCAGGCTTCTGGTTCCTCACATAATCACGGAACATGCTGAGTGGGAAGGGACTCATCAGGATCATCGAGTTCAACTCCTGGTCCTACGCAGGACACCCCAACAGTCCCACCATGCATCCAAGAGGATTGTCCAAACACTTCTTGAACTCTGGATTGGTGCTGTGACCACTTCCCTGGGGATCCTGTTCCAGTGCTCAAACACCCTCTGGGTGAAAACTGTTTACCTGATTTCCAACCTAAACCTGCCCTGACTCAACTTCATGCCATTTCCTCGAGTCCTGGTCACGAGAGTGAAGAGATCAGTTCTTGCCTCTCCTTTTCCCCTCATGAGGATGTTGAAGACTGCAGTGAGGTCACTGTAAGGTAAGAGCAGTTCCTCTGATAAGCAAAGCCCAGTCTTACACCAGTGAAGAAGTGTCATCATTGCTCTCCTCCAAGTGACTAAGGGTCCCTGAGAGTGTCCTCTATGGCATGGTAGTGTGATGTATATTGAATGATTGCAAGCTCAGTGGAGATAGGTGTGTTGATATTCAGGCATGCCTGTGCGTGGAAGATTTAGGGTTTCACTCCTCTAGTAGTTGTGCCCATGAAGCTGATAGAGGTGCAGGAATATTTCAGAGGCAGATCGATGGCATTGTTGATGACTGAATTTACTATGGGAACTGAAAACAAAATACAGGCTTCCAATCCAGCTGGTGAGCATATGATTTGTGAATGTTGGTTAAAGAATAGGCTTGATGACATAGTTATTGAAAAAGAAAAATCTTCTGTGAAGTTGGCTTATAATAAAGTTGGAATATTGTGGTGTAAACTGGGTGCCTATGGGGTGAATTCATGGGGAAAAAATATGGGTGTAGGTAGGGATGAAGTGGGTGACTTTGGTGGTGTGTTTGAGTTGGAAATATATTTTTGGAAATATATTGGGCTATATTTGATTTTGTGGGCCCTTAAGAGAGGCTGTAACACTCTCATTGGGGATGTTATTGCACAGAGAGTGTTTGGCCATGGCAGCATGAAAGGTGCTAGTTTGTGGTGCTTCATTTTATGCAGCCCATGTTAAAAAACCCTCAGCTTTCTCTGTGAGGAAGGGCTGAGGATCATTTCTCTCCGTTGTGATAATCCATCAGGAGAGTTGGAAGCGGTTGATCTGTCCAAGCTGGGGGGGGGCGGATTTTTTTGTGTGTGTTGTTGGCTCAGGAGGGCAGGAGCACTGAATTCAGAATTTTTGCCTCAGTGCAACCTTTGTGTGCCTGAGGGCTTCCCAAACTCGGGAGCCAGGCAGCTGACCAGCCTGCGCCGGCAGCCAGGCTCCTGACTGCCAGGGCTACGTGTGCACGCATGCAAAGAGCTGCCTGTTCTGCTGCTGCCTGACCTCCTGCCTCTCCCCCTCTTTCCCATTCAAATCCTCCCACAGAGGAACAAGTTGCTGCACGGCTGAGGAGTTGCACAGGCAGGGAGCTAGGGGGATGTACTGGGGTTTTCGGTCATGTTATCCTGACTTGGGTAGCTGTTTGTCCTCCTTCAGTATTCCAGGCAGCCAGCCTGAAAAGAAGTCCTTATCCTGTGCTACAGGCCAGTCGTGTTCACAAAGGTCTCTTTGTTACACCCGTGTCTGTGCCATTGTTCCTCTTGAACAAAACTCCCCTGCCAAAGCTCCGGCGTGCTTGGCTCTGAAAGTGCCAGGCTGGTAGTACAAGGGGTGAATTCCTGCTCACACATCCCATCCTGTCTCCTGCAGTATCCTGGCCTGTAGCTTTCCACTCCCTCAGGCTATGATGGGCAGGAGAATACAGGCAACACTTGGTGGTGCATCCTGTGTGTTTCACCAGCTCCACATGTGGGCAAAAGTCCTGCTCTCCAGACATGTTTGGATAGAATCAGAGAATCATTAAGGTTCGAAAAACCCTCTGTCATTATCAAGTCTAACCATTAACTTACAACCAACCTCACCACGGTCTCCACTAAACCATGTCTTCAAGTGCCATATCTACACATTTTTTGAACACTTCTAGGGAGTGTGACTCTACCAGTTTCTTTGATCAGCCTGTTTCTGTGAAGAAATTTTTCCTGATATCTAATAAAAAACTTCCCCGTGTGCAACCTGAGGCCTCCTTTCAGGTAGTTGTAGAGAGCAGTAAGGTCTCCCCTCAGCCTCTAGGTTTGCCTAGTGTCAGATCCAGCACTTGGGTTCTCAGCAGATGAGGGTGAATGAGCTTTCAAAACCAGGGCTGAGTTCTCAGCACTAAGCTCTCCATTATGCAGGAGGGTTTTTAACACCCTTGTGGAAGGATCCTTGGTGTGTGTGCAAACTACAGTGCCAGACACCTGGGAGCATTTGACAGATTTTTAATCTAATGCACCTGATTCTGTTCCTGGGACAGGACACACAGCAGGACAATGGACTCTGCAATCCCAGCACAGCCAAAGGCTGTACCTTGAGTTCCTGTTGCAGAAGCTTTGTCAGGATTGCCATGCAATAATGCCTTTTTGAGTCAGCTTTCCCTGTGTTCTTGCATATATTCACTACTTCCCTTTTCACTATTTTAGAAGAAATTCAGGAGCATTTTCCAATCAATATTTCCATGCAAGTTTACTTGTATTTCATAACAGGAGGCTTAAAAGGGAAGTGACAGAGGTAGGGAACAGTAAAGACCCTCTCCTTTTCCTCCTCTCTGGCTCTGCATCTCAATCCTGAAAGGTTCCTCTAAGGTGTCTGTCTGTTCCTGGCAAACACCAGTTAAACACTTGTGAGGCAGATGTAAACAACTGCATGGTAGGTGCCATTTGTCACCCAGACTTCATACAAACCATGCTTAGGATTGGTTACGAATGGCTCCATAAAAGAATACAAGATGCATAGCACAGGTAAGTAGCACCTCTTCTCTTATTTCATCTTTTCTTTTATCTTGTTTGCTTCCATATCTCTGGTATGGAGGACGCTCTTGGGTGGTGGGATGAATAGCTGCTGAATTTCATTAATCTGGCCTTGGTATATTAAATTGCTTAAGTAAACACTTCAGTAATATGCTCACCCGAACCTTTTGTTTGACTTCTTACCTGAACAGGGATACTTCAGTGCTATTACTTACCTTCACAAGCCCCAGTAACTAGCCTGGCAGGCTGGCTAGTTCTCTCTGTGATATTTAAATTGGTGCATGTAAAATTACCTAATCCAAGAGTTTCTGATAGTAAATCCCTTTAAATACTGCAATCCCCAGGCAATGCGGACTTCATAAGGGCATTGCCTTATAGCAGAGTACCTTCTGAAGACCCTTCAGGTAAGGGTAAAGCACTTTTTGCCTTTGAGATATCAGTGCTACAGGTTGCAGTTGCGTTTGTTCACCCCTCCAAGGTTAGCTTTTCACTACTTGCTTACCATTACATTTTCTATTTTTGAATACTTTGGATTGATATCAGAATCCCTTCTTTTAATTTATTTTTGTTTTAAACTTGCGACTTCTTGCCTTATCCAAAGGCTGCTGTTAGCAACAGTAGGGAATGCACTGACTGTTTTCCAATAGTCTGTGTGCCTTTGCTGACAACTTTAACAAATATATTGAATTTCAATCTGGATCACGATATTTTGCCATCTCACATTTTATAATCTCACATTCCAGGCAGTAACAGTTTGATTCTCCTGTCATTATGGGCTATTCATAGTTTTAGAAGGCTGCTGAATAGTTCATGCTGTGTCAGATCATGCTGGTTTCTCTGTAGTAGTTGCATTATAAACCCCCATGGAAACATATTCTGTAAAACAGGTTTGGCTCAGAAGGGGTGTTAAATCAAGGTTATAAAAAAGCTCGCACTTTCTTTTCTGTATTTTTCTTCTTTGTGTTCTTTCTTTCTTTCTTTCTTTCTTTCTTTCTTTCTTTCTTTCTTTCTTTCTTTCTTTCTTTCTTTCTTTCTTTCTTTCTTTCTTTCTTTCTTTTTCTTTCTTTTTCTTTCTTTCTTTTTCTTTCTTTCTTTCTTTCTTTCTTTCTTTCTTTCTTTCTTTCTTTCTTTCTTTCTTTCTTTCTCTTTTTCTTTTTCTTTCTTTCTCTCTTTCTCTCTTTCTCTCTTTTCCTTTCTTTTCCTTTTCTTTTCCTCCCTTCCTTCCTTTCCTTCCCTCCCATTTCCCCCTTCATCCATGTCTGTCACTTAGCAGTTTTCATTCACCATATAGGGTGGGAACCCTCAGGAAAAAGAAAACTTTGAATCTCTTCTTACCCACCATCAGCAAAAGTTGCTGAAATGAACTTGTAGTCCCAAGAAGTGGGATCAAAGGTAAGTGACAGTAAAGGCAATGTCAATAGGCTGCTTTGGCAAGCCAATCTTAGATACCTTTCACAAACCTTTAGAAAGTGGAGTACCTTTAAGTAGACTTTCAGTGTTTTTCTAATCACACCTCAATAAAGCACTATGGACTTAATACTTACAGTCAATTGGTTCATATTTACTTTATAAAACAAACAACAGTCATTAACTGGTATCCTTAATTGTATCCTTACAAAAGATTTAAGAGGCAGATAAACGCAAATCTAGAGATAACAAGAGCATGCCTATCAGGTAGGTTTGCACACAAATGTAGACCTATAGCAACAATTTAATGCAGAAGGGAAGCAGAGCTGGAAATTATGTCAGTTCTCCCTTAAATCAGGAGATTAATTAGTTGTGATGGTCTCCTGTATGGTTGCATATTCCCAGTCATCTCCACTTGATGCTGTTTCCATGGAATCACTTTGGCGACAAGTCCTGAAGGGTTGGGGAGAGACTGGAGTCAAGTTTCTGCTGGTACTATCACACCTAAACATGATTTACTTAATCTTTAAACGTCAAAAGAAAATGTAGGAACGTCAGGCTTGGCTGGCAATAGTAGTGGTAGGTTGGACACTTGAAAGTTAGAGATTCAGTAAACACAAGCCATTTCCCCCCCCTGTTTGCTCTTACTATCTCCCTGCCCTTTTCCCACCAAACACTTCACTTTCCAACCCAGCAATTCCTTGAATCATTTTTGTCCTGGTTCCAGGAAGTTCTAACAGCAAACTTCAAACTTTAATAGAAAGCAAGAAATGGGGCAGAGGAGATACACTGGTTTGGATTTTTTCATCTTGAAAACAAATTTTCAGAACAATATCAGGATAATCAAATTTACAAGGACATAACAGAAAATGGAAGATGACATTTAAACCTGTTTAATGTCTGTGCAAACTCAACATGAAAAAAAATCACTTTGGCTTTCCATGAAATTGTTGCATTAGGGCTGGGGTTCGCTACTGAGGGAATTAAAAAACGAGAGAAGGGCAATAGCTGCGTTGGTTTTATCTGTCAAAAACTGGACAGAAGTATATTTGTAATTTGGAAAGCAAATAAGAAGAAAAGTAGAGTTTTTAGGGTTGAGTAACTCCTGTTACCAGCTTCTAGCACTGTACTTGAATCTAAATGAACTGTACTTGAATCTAAATGAGAAGTGTACATTGCATTGGTCTGTATGTACAGCATCTGCAGTTACACTGCAAAGGAGGAAAACATAGCTATGCCATCTCTATATTTGATCCAAAGGCTCTAGCTTGTTTTGGGAAAAGGAGTGATAGAGCAGTACAGATGGATCAAGTTAAAAAAAAAATCATGCAATGATTCCTGAAAAATTCCAAGCCTGCATGCTCCTTTCCAGATCTATGTATGTAAAAGTGACCTGCTGTTTTAAAACTGCAAGACCCTATGGCCCCCCAGGGCAGTCACTCTGTGGTCAGTGGCATTTGGTGCCTGGAGGGTGGCTGGGCAGTGCAGGCATCCCATGGATGTGTTAGGCCTTTTCTCACCTCCCTTCCTGGGCTGTAGGGCAAGTGCCCTCCTGAGAACATTGCTGCCTAACACAAGTCAGAGCTGCTCCAACCACCTCCTTGAGTTTTGCTTTCTCACATGTGGTTTCAGTTCCCAGATGCCAAAATTTTCCCGTTGCTTTGTGGGTGTCAGCATCCAAATGCATGTCCCTAGTGAGGGAACTGGGCACAGAGACTGAAGCTGGGAAGTAAGTTTTGGGGGAGAAATACTCCCAGCTGACCCTGCCAGATCCCAGTTCTCCATAGAGCAGATCATGCTTCAGCCATACTTTTCCACACAAAGGCTGAAGGGGTTGTTCATCCACCCAGTATTGACGTGAGTAGAAGACAAGAATGAAAACTCTCAAATGAGATTCACAGGTTCCTGTTGTGTCTTACCTTTGAGTGTTGCAGTATGCATGACTGCAAGTAGGGGTTTGCTCCTGTTTGTCAGCCCCTAAGCTCAGATACAAAGCCAAATTATTTGAGGGACACAGCAGAGTTGACAAGGAGACACCTTAAGTTACTGCAGTTAATATGTCTTTGATCTGTGCCTAGAAAACAGTGCCCCGACAAACATACCATGTCTATAAAGGAGTGGAAATACAGGATCCTGATGCTCTGGGTGCCCTGAGGGGATGCACCCAGACCATCCCAGCAGAGTGGCTGCAAAGTGCTGCTGGGACTGCCCCATCCCTGACACTGCAGCCCCCAAACCCAAGCCCATTTCACCAGCTTCCTCTGGCATCAAACACTCCTTTAAGATGGCCCCTCCCTATCTATAACCTGCTTATGTACAGAAGGATTTTGGTTTGTTTTTGGGAGTGGATGGCGGCTCTGGAACATCTGAGGGACCTGGATGTGGTGATGTGTGTTAGTGAGAGCTGGAGCTCATCCCTCCAGACGATGCTCCTGCCCATTCCTGTGCATCTGGCAGGGTGGTGGGTTATTGCTGCTGATGGAGTTCTACAAGCTGAAGCTCTGCAAATGAATTGGATGTTGACTAGTGAGTTTTGTTCCTATTTTTAGATTTCTGATCCTTTGTACATGAGACTTACCAGACAGGTTTATCAGACCTTCTGGATATCATTCATATTTTTTATTTGGTAGCATTATATTGACTGCAGGCAATCTTTTCATTTAAGGCCATGTAAATAAAGCCACTGCACAGCTCCTGGAAAGAGTTGTGTATTTGGAAAAATAACTATCTTATTACCTCTGTCATAAATGAAAGATATTTTTGCCTGCCACTACAGTTACAAATCTTTTTGCTTCTTGTTCTCAGTGCAATGCTTTTATGTCAGACAAGATGGTAATGTACATAAATTAAATTTTATATAGTCTGTCAAACTTCATAGCAGGTGGTGCTTTGTCTTACTACACTGTAGATGGAATACTCTGGGACCAAAGCATGTCTTGCTGCACAGGAGGATGCCAACAAACTCTCTCCTTCATGACAGGTGACAAATGATTTCAACATCTTAGCAAGGTGGCTGCCTTTACCTGGAAAATCAGCATTGGCAATGGTAATTAAAGAAACTGCTCATATAGAGACATCAATGCTTGAGTATTACAAGCAGTCTGAGACTGCTGTGCTGAACAAAGATGTTCATCAATTTATTACAAACTGGATAGATAGAGCTGGTCTCTCGAGCTCAGGCCATTAAAATGAATGTAATTGATTTACAACTACAAAGAACCTGAATTGTAATTTTACTATGATAAAACTCCAGAAGAGATAAATTATGTTTTCTAACAGCATCATTTTCTCCAGGGAAGTACAGCATAAATGCAAATGACATGTTCCTTGAAAATGTAACAATCTCAGGAAAAAAACGCAACACAAAACCCCAGACAAACAAAATCAACAAACCATGATATTGTATTTCTTCATTAGACGGCTTGATTTTAATAATTTTGTGAATTTCTGTTCTGAAGAAGTAAAACCATTTCATTTGGGCTTCATTATTTCATTCTCTTAATTCAGTACACTATTGTGCCATGATACAAAGTATCTTACTGCATCAATCACAGAGCCCTAAGTGTGGCTGTGCTGCTCCAGGCAGAAGTTCTCTCAGCCAGCACCCCAGTCCACAGTGGCCAGCAGTGGATTCTGGGGTTCAGAAGCAGCCAGACTTGTGGGGAGGGCTGTTCCCAGGCCCAGCCTCATGGTTTGGAGCCCTGTGTAAGGCAGGGCACCGGGGCTGGGGTCCGTGCTGCCCTGCTGTGGTGGCAATCTCCTCCTGCACTCAGCATTTCCTGAGTGGATTGGCACCACGACTTTCCACTCCTGTGGGAGCTGCAGGCTGGATCTGGAAACTGCAAAGCATCCCCACTAGCAAAAGGAGAGAGATTTAGATGAAGAAAGGAGGACAGGTATGTCTCCTGCCATGGTATTTAACATGATGCTCTAAGCAGCTTGAGAAGACATCATACAAAAAACGTAGGTGTTTTGTCTACACTACAGCTCCTAGTCCTTCACACAGTTGACTCAGTTTGACCTACTTCCAGCGTGGCTCTACAGCATTAACTTACACCTCAGAAACACCAGAGACGTGAGTTTCTGTGACTATTTGCAGATGGCAAATCTGAGGCAGCTCGTGCACACACAGGGACTGAAGCTGTGATAGCAGGGGCTGAGGTGCACTTACTGTGTGCACAGTTCCCAGAGCCTTCATTGCACCAGCAGTCTGCTCTGTGATACTAAAACCATCAGTCTTGTTGGTTGTGAGTGTCTCTCTCTCTTGACAACTAACTTTGAAGGCCACTCTTCTTTTAAGACAGAACATTAATAACAAAAGAAAGCATGGCAACAACTCCTGTGGACTATCACATTTCTGTGTTCAACTGCAGGTACCATTCCCCAGACTCCAGAGTTTTTAGTAAGCCTAGAGTACATTCACGATTGATTCCTTCCCAAACTTACTATAAGAAATCAACATCCTACTGTGTTATGTTTTAAGCATGGAAAAAAATACAACTGCACCACCTCATTCACTGGATTTATTAGATCAGCAAGTATTGAAAATAACAAAATAGGTACTATCACTATATGCCTGGAATGGTAAATTTAGTGCTGGTGTGAATTTAGGAGACTTGCTGATGGAATTAACACAAGCCCTCCTACTCTGCAAACTAGGGATACAGCCTTGCTTCTTTACTTTCCAGAGTGGCCTTTTGGAATGGAAGGAATGAGCTTAACAGGTTGAGCCTCTCCAGTTCCGAAGCATCATTGCAGTTATTGCAAATAGATGCTACAGGGTGGTTGAAGATTGTGACCTCAACCTAGTCTTACAGAGGCTGTAGCTATTCAAGGTCTCTGTGCAGCCAAGGGAATGTACAGTTGAGGAGGGGATGAAAACTGGATCTTTTATGAGCTTTGGATCAGCTCAAAGCCAGTCTACAGTTCAGAGCTGTTGGCAGTCACAGCCATGTCTGTGAAGCGCAGAAGCCAGACAACCTGACAAAGACCTGTGTAATTAATTTGCTCACTCACTGATTTATTTATTCATGCAGTGGCAAGGAAGCATGCAACTCACAACCATAATTCCAGTAAGCTCTTAGGAAAGCATCCCAAACAAGCTTCCTGTTTCTTTTATACGGGGTTAAAAATAGGTGTAGCAAGGAGGAGTCAGCAACACAGAAGTTAATGCCACAAAAACAATGTACTAATTAGCAGTGCTTGATGAGCCTCTGAAGACCCTTTCACTGCCAAGTGAAGATGCTGTCTTTGCCTGAGATATCTGAACCAGTGCTGTTAGGAAGCAGAAAACTCACTGGTTGTATCGAGCTGTTAAGCTCAGCCACAGCCTGCTTCAATGGGACAAAGTGAGTAGGACTTACAAGGATAGTCAGTTGTATTTCCAAGCTCACATGAGAGGTGTTCCATCCCTCTAATCATCTTTGTGTCCCTCCTCTGGACCCTGTTTCTGTACTGGCTTCTGCCCAAGAGCCCTGTCTGGTGTGTCAGGTGTAGCAGTGTGTGTTACCGCCTGTCTCCTGGAAGCCATCCCCTCCGGGAGGAGAAGAAAACTTGCTCTGTTCCCATACTGACTTCATTTTCCTTATTTGCTAAGGAAGCAACATTTTCCTCCTGTGGATGGTTGTGGAGTCTCTCCAGGGCTGAGTTTCTCCCTGAACCGCTGACTCCCAGCACTGTGCTTCAAACCTCAGCCTGGGCTGGGGGTGCAAGGCTCCAGCCACCCCCTGGAGCAGGGAGGTGCTTTTGTTCTCTGCTCTGCAGTTTGAAGGGTCCCTCAGCCATTTCTGCTATTGTTCTAACTCCAGCGGCTAACCCTGGGGGCGAGATCAAGGATGTGGCATTTTAAAAATCCCTGACACTGTTATGAACTCTCTCTTTCATTTGCCCGTGCCTTTATCTTTATCTCCTTCAGAGGGGAACAGTCCTTCTGAGCTCTTTCTTCTCTTACCTTACACTGCCTGCAGCTTTTCTTTCAGTGCTCGTAACCCTTATCAGACACCTTATCAGCTTGTGCAGCTCTGTCCAGCTGAAAATTGATTATTGCCATTTGCCTAAGGGCTGGTTGTCCTTTTATCTTGCACCACAGCATTTTTCATGGCTCCTGTGAATAACCCCTTGCCTCTAATGGTGCTGTCACCATCCTCCTCACCCATGCTGTGCACTACAGGTTCATGTTGATTCTTTCCCAGCCAGGGTAATCTGTTGAGATTCTTCCATCTTTTCCCATATGCTGGGCACAGCTGTGCCTTGCCAAGGTATGTCCATGGAACATATGTGGTCTCTCAGTGTCTCTCTGAGCAATGCAGCACACTGGGCTTGCCCTTCAGTTTCAGGGTGCCTTTCATAGCCTCTGTACATTGTTAAATCAGTCTCACCCTGTTCTGATGGACTTCCTTTGCTTGGGAAATTCTAATTCCTTACTCCAGAGTTAATTCTGGTTCCTGCAGTAGCCTCCAGGCTCTGCCCCAGGCAGTAATTCCAAGGAAACTCTTGCCAGGGGTCTGCTCCTGAAGGTCCTGACCCTGTGTTGTAAATTTGACTCTGCTAAGTCAGGGCAAACTTTCCTTTTTGTACTCTCTGTTTGATAACCTCCTATTTATCCTTTTAGCTTTCAGATGAAGTATGGTACTCATATTTCTACAATGGTTTCTTTGCCCAGCAGAACTGAAGATTGTTTGGAACCACTAAGAAAAGGGTCTTTCTCCTGCCTCTCCTGCCTTTTCCTGGCAACCTCTCTTACCCTTACCATGCTCACTCTCAGTATACCACAGTTTAGACCCTCTTCTGGTGTCCTCTTCAAGTCCAATGTGTTTCAGCTCTGTCAGGACTTTTTCCACCTATGGTCTTACACCAAGAATTTCTTCATTTGTTTTGCTCCTGATGCTGTGTGCTGCTGTCCTTACCGCCCAAAAAGTCCCTTGTCTTGCTTACCACAGGCCAAGCAGGGGCCAAGAAGTATGACAAATGCCTTGGCTTTCCATGACTTGTCACCCCTCTGTGCCCTGAGCATCCCCCTGGAGACAACAGGGCCCCAGAAACTTGACTAGCCATGGACAGTGACTGGTTTTTCTTGTGGAGTCCTTGGTTATGCACAGCACTGGGGCTACAGAGCGTTTCTCCTTGTAGAGAGAAGTCCAAATCCCTCTTTTCTAAAGGTAGTAATGAGACAGTGGTTTAAAGTGCTTTTCTCAAACTCAGAGGTACTGTACATGTAGTCTGTGTCTGATTTACACTTGCAGCTTAAGGCATATTTTATATTAGAAGGATGTTTCTGCTTCTATTTGAAGAAAAAAAGTATCATAAAACATTGCATAAGATGCCAAAACTTTACTCACATCAAAATCCATAACAAGATCTATTTAATTCCTTATTCTAGGCTTATAGTATGGTAGAATAATTAAGTTCATATGTCCATTTGGACTGAATAAAGGGCAGTACTCTGAGGAACTTCAGTGAGCTGCTTCTCTGCTGTGGAGACTGAAAGGCAAAGCCTTCAGCCCTTAAGGACCAGGCAGGGGTGGCACCAAATTTGCCCCTGGTGCAAGGTCACAGGTTGCAGCAAGAGCCAGAGAGTATTGCTGGCTCTCATTAGGTGAGGACCCAGCCCCTGGGCTGTCTCATTCTATAGTTTGAATTGCAGCAGGCTGCTTTCTGCAGTTTTGGCATCTGCCAGTACAGGCATAATATTGCATTGAAGCCAAGGTCCAAATGCAGCTGTGTGTGGACATGTCCTTGTGGCTCTGCTCCCACCTACTGCTGGGCCTCCAGGAGTTCCTTTGAGTTTGAAGGGACTTGTGTGCATAGAACTAGAGACCGGCATGGATTTCAGTGCAATTAGACAGCTGCCCACAGGGAGTGCTGAAAAAACACTTGTTTCTGGCTCTGTCTAGTAGGTGGGAGTTTTGTCTGGGGACACTGTGAAGCTGGGATTTCAGTGAATTGGCCAAAATGAGCATATGTCTGAAGAGATACCTGCAAAGAGGCATTAAAATGCACAGGTTTTGCAGCTGAGGGCGCAGTCTGAGCATCTGACCACTGCACCATAATTACTTTTGTCCTAATAATAACTTAAATGGTTTCCTAAACATTAACTTGAACTTGCTCAAGGGAATGGCCTTTCTTTGCTTATAATAATTTCACATGAAGTACAGCATGCACATTGGAGGGTAACTGGAGTTAATGTCAATTATGAATCACCAATTTCCTGCTCTAAATAGCATTTCTTCTCAGCAACTTCCCATACGGCAAGCTGCCCTGCAGTTTTAACCAAATTGACTGACTTCAATTTAATGCTTCCTTTTAAAACATGAGGTGTTGCACAGGGAGTGGCCACACAGACCTGTGTCATATAATTTATTTGGTTTTAATTTTTCATAGTAAATAGCACAGAAAAATGTCTCCTCCACTTCGCTTATTGCATTTTGACTGCAAGAAAATCATATTGTGGGGGTATTGGCAAGAGACTGCAATAAAACAAAGTGGCCTTTATTAGTAGCTGGCTGTACCTTGCCAGGTGATTTTTGCAGCTCTAAGCAAATCTATGGGAAGATTTTTGTCATTATGGAAATGTTATTCAAATCACAGTCCTAACCTAAGGAAGGCAATGATGCTTTTTTCAATTAAGTGGAGATACTCCTGCTACCTTAGTGTTTTTCTCTCACTCATGCAAGCCATCCTAGAAATGAGGCTACAGTTTGATGCTCAGTGACATGCAAGCTACAAGGAAGCCCTCAGAATCTGACTCTTGATGAGAGAAGCTACTTCAAACCACATTTAGAATCCTTAACCTACAGTTTGTACTCACAGAAAATTGCCAGTTGTACTACTGGACACTGTTTAGGACTTTCGGGCAAACCCTGACCTTTTGAGGAACACAGAGACAGGAAACAGCAGAAAGGTTACTGGTTTTAGTTTGGGATGGTGGGATAGACAGACAAATGCCGATGCCCAGGGTGCACCACGTATCACCCATGTGGGGAGGTGGAGATGCAAATGCTGGAGAAGCATGGGAGGAATTGTTGAAATTTCACATTGCAAACCTGAGGGACATGACTATAACTCCTTCCTACAAGAGACTGGACTTAATAAAACCTGCATTTAAATGTGTCTTGGGGATCCTGTAGGACACATCCTAACTGTTCTTTGATACTCAGATAAACATTTGTCATATTACAAGTTTTCAAAGGCAGACCATTTCTACATCTATCAGATGGAAGGCATATGCTGCAAACTGCACACTGCACATCAGGTGTCATTATCCCACACTGTTTGATGTAAAACTTTCCCTGCAGCCTTGGCAGACAAAGTGAGATTATTAACACTGGCTTTATGTGCAAGTACAGATACATGGTGTGTTAAGTATCTACCACATATGCTTCTAAGATAACTTGAAATTACCTTAAAGGTGGAATTCATCTGCCCTACCCAAGGCATTCAACAGCTGGACAAGTAAATCTGAACCAGTCTCTCTTGGCTCCTTTTGTTACTAATAGAGATAAATAGATACTGTCAAAAGGCAGTTCCACCTCATCCTACCATGAGCAACTGAATAGCCCTTTGGGCAGTACCTTTTTGTGGTTTCCATCAACAACAAGAGAAGCCCAGCTGAGACCGAGATAGGTGACTTCAGGATGGGTGGATAAATCCCACAAGAGTTTGAAGAACTGCTGATCTGTGTTGTTGAAATTCAAGGAAACACAGTAGCTTTCCTCCTTCTCCATTAGGTATAAAGGAGTGGCAAAGGACACCAGAGAGGTGCAGCCAGTTGCTCCAAAGGTGATGGCAACAGGAATTATGGTGGCCAACAGTCTGAAGATAGAAAAGATACATCTTTACTCTCTTATTTATGATTTTCTCATAGGTTTGAATTGCCTTTTTGTCCCTCTGCCCTGGTGTTAGTATCTCCCTTTAGCTTTTCAACCAGATGCCCAAATGTAGCCAGTTTTGACAGAAAGGCTGAGGTGTCAGAGAAAACTACATTTCTAGACAATTTCTTGGACACGTAAGGAGCTGAGGTGCTTAGGCAGGGGTGTTGCATCCTCTTGCTGTCCTGGAGAGGGAAACCAAAGAACCCACATTTTGGCAGTCTGAGGAGGCACAGCATGTGCTTGCTATCCAGTGAGGTTGTGCTGCCCCTTGCTCAGCCATCAGTGTTGTAGGGGCTTTAAAAGGAGTTGGAAAATTCATGGGTGAGAGCAAAGGGAGAAGTGAATCATTACACATTATCACACATCGTCAAGAGATGCAGGGATCAGGGAGCTGAAGGTTACAGAGAGGGAAAAATCTGAGTGGCCAACCATGTGGAACATGGGCTAAAAATGTGTAGGAATCCAGGTTTTTTCACTTGTCCTATATAAACTGTACATTAGGGCTCTGTGGTGAGTGTAGGGGGGCCCAGCTGTGACCGAGTACAGCCAGCAGTTTTCATTAGGAGGGCAGAGAGGCTACTTTGTGTGCTCGAATCACTCATGAAAATCTTCCCCTCCCTGACTGCCACCTGCCTCTCTCCCACAGTCTTGTTCAAGTCATTCTTCATCCAAGATCTCCCTCTGGAATATTCCTTGTCAAGCTCTTCAGCTTATCTCCTTTAAGCACCAATACTCAAAGGCAATTTGTGCCGTGTAGGCAGGACACATCAGGGGAGCCCTACCTGACCGACCACTCCTTCTTGCTGAAGGAGCCAGGGCAACACCAACTTCTGATCCTTCTGCAGTCCCATTTTCAAGTCAACATAAAGGCTATTGTCCACAGAAAATAATGTCTTTCTGACTTCTGTCATAAAATGATTAGGCAAACAGTTTGCCTTTCACCAATTTTCAGTCTTTTCCGTAGCAGCCTTATTCCTTAGATGAGGGGAGCCTTGCTATAATAACTGTGTATCAAACATTTCCAGATACTGTTTCTTAAAAACTCACATTCATTGGTACATACAAACACTGAAAGAAGAGGCACATTTAGGTTGTAGAGGAATATATGTGTTTTGGTATTTAAAAATCCTTGCATAACACATCTGAGATAATGCACCATGGGAAGAAAAGACATAGAAAACAGCAAGTGCCTAAAGAAACTTTTGTGCCACCTACTCCTGCATTGCTGTATGTGGGTGTGTTATTTTATTTATTGGGAATATTATTTGCCTAATACTTTTTTATTATTAAAATGATAGAAAATACTACCTCTTGAGAATTCTGGGTGCCTCTTATCTGCATGAAGTATATATTCATTATATAAGTATTATGCTGCTTGTTGCTTAGACTGTCAATACAATACTCTCAGTTCCTCCTACATTCCCAGCTATGAAAAGAATACTAATGGCCAATCCCCAAATATAAAACACCCTTCACCAATTCAGTAATGGAACAAAGCATTGTCCTTCCCCGAACTGCATTCCTATGCATCCTACTCCCTCTAACTGCTTGCAGCAATAGTCTGTGTGTGAGTATATATCTACATTTAAAAATTGTCCTTGCATGTGTATTCCTTTCATGATCTTTGCAGATGCAGCCAGCACAAATACCAAGTAGTGCCTGTTCTGACAGCACATTTGATGATGCAGAGGTCTATTAGCCACTGTCTCAGAACGTAAAAATTGGCTGGGGAAGACAAAGCAGAAGCACTGGAAAGTCCCTCAGAGGAAAATGACATACTGGTCCTGCTGCACAAGTCTGAATGCATTTCACAACACGTGCATGATGGAGAGATGAAATCCTGCTCCTTTGAGGAAGCAACATGGGGCTTGATGATGCCAACAGGGCAAACAATTGGATCCCACTGAATTGCAGGTAGTGGTGGTACAGTGCTTTTCTGAGGACATACATGAGTCTTGTAGGTCATATGGTGTTGGAGTAAGAAAACCAGCAAATTAAAGTTGCAGGTCTCCAATGCATTTTATGGGGATTGGACCAGAGAGATTGGTAGAACTCCATGCAGAGGTGGATGTCCATCTCTTCAAAATTACAGCATGAGTCCTTGAGAGAGGGATTTATCTTACCTGGTTTTCTCTATTTAAAAAAAAAAAAAGATACTTAGTTCAACTGAGACAGCAGAATATCTGTGGTTGTTCACTGAGAGAAAAACTGATTGATGCCAATCTGAAAAGGGTATATACTGAAAGCAATTTGGGATAGAAACTCTCCATTTGCTGCTGGAAGAGCCTAAACTTTGTTTTCAGGCAACAACTTTTAAGTGAGATAAACTCCCTCTGAAGGGAACTCAGATCAGAACTGATAGAGCAGATACCTTAAATCTTCTGGAAGTATTATCTAATATCTGGGGTCATCTCAGATGTCTAATCGTCTTTGAAAACTGAGCTCTGAGCTCCTGTGCTTTCTACTTTTATTTGTTTCTTCAAAATGACTGGTTTTATGGGTGGGATTAAGTCACAGAGGCTGAGAGAGGCTGAAGATTTATGAACAGCTATGAAAAAGTTATGGGCCATAATGTTCTTGAGGTGGGGGGAGGCTACATTAGATGCTTCTACTTTTGTGCTTGTGATCTTGTGCAAGTTCATTCAGAAGGCCACAAAGGAGAGTGTCAGTTTATAAGTCACCAGCCTGTGTAGACAATTAATTGCTGATTAACTTCCACTGGCAGCCAAACAGGGTCTGGAAGTTGAAGACAAAAAAATTAAAAGTTTTTTTTAAAAATATTGCTCATTTTCCTGTATTAGGAATTTATGTTGTGATAGCAAACTGCTGAGCACCGCTTCTCAAAAACACTGCTGTTTGAGGTGTTATTGATGATTGTTGAGTGTTTGAAGTATGGTTAGCACCCAAAAAAAAATTTAATACAGATATGGTTACCTATAGATGATGCAAAGACAAGAAACCTAAACTGTACCAGTAAAAAATCTAAAGCAACATTTTCAGTGAGGTCCATGAGTAGGACATCTACTGTCTCCTGCAGGATTTCATTCAGGAGCTGCTTAGCAATGCCTTGCACGTGGCAGGTCCTTTGTGTAAATAACTGGAGTATGTAAATCACTTTCTTGCCTATAGAAAGAGAGAGACGAACTGGCAGTACAATGACCAAAGGGCCAATAACCTTCATTTTAAAGTGGAGTGTTGCCTAAATTAAAAAAGATTTCTGTGTGTATTCTGTCTGTCTAAGGTAAGTGTAGTGACAGAGCATCAGAGATGTTTCATCCTGCAGTTACAGCAAGGCAAAGATGCTGGTGAGCTCTGCCATCACCCACCCTGGGTGACTGTGGTGACATCTGAGAGGAAGCAGAGAGCTGGGACACATATGATAAGTGAGAGAAATCCAAGGTTGACTTAAGAGGCAAAACAATGTAAACACTGAATATGAGGGAAAAAAATGTGCTACAAAACTCACATCCTAAGAATCTCAGTCCTAAGTGGGTCATTTGTTTATCCCACCATTCAGACCTGACTCTGCAGCAAAGCAAGCCAAAGAAAGTCTCCTTTATTGTTTCCATGATGCTTTCTCATCTACAGGCCATTCCCCTTATAGATTATTCTATTTTTAAGGCATAATTTCCATCTGTTCTTTGATCTTATACCACATAAGACATTTAGCTGATAACATCATCCATCAAATACTGACTTTCCTTTAGAGCTCAAACACAATCGACACAGGACCCCATCCATCTGCTGGCCAGTGTCTCTGAACAGATTCAGCCTGTGAATGGCCAGCTATGTTGCCTATTTTTTAATTAACTGGTTTAGGTCTGTGCTTCCCATAATGCTGCATGATGATGAGGGGCAGCTCCACGGGAAAAGTCAAATGCTCTCCTCCCATCCAGAGCTGTGTACTTGTTGTAAGTGGGGTTTTCCATGGATGGAGTCTGCCTTCAGCCCCTCGNTAAAAGGTTTCATAGATTTTTTTTTTCAAAACTGAAATTCTTCAGAGCAAAGCATGTAAAACAGAAAGCCAATGTTTTCTTCTATGAGCAAACTTCTGAGTTTATTTGAGAGAAACTTCAGAATCTCAGGGCAGGTTGTCTTAAGCAGGGGAATTTTATACAGAAAATGCTTGTCTGCTTACCCAACTGGAGAGCCAGGGAATGTCAGATGATGTAGGTGACCAATTGTAGTGAAGCAGCACAGCTTAAATTAAGGCTATCTGAGATCAAACACAATTTAAAAAAGAATCTAAGAAAAAGTGGTCAGGAAAAAAGAAAGAGATTAATGAGTAATCCAGGGAAAAGGTAGTTTTTCTATGGATATTTTCCAAGTGCAAACAGTTATCAAATTTTTTAAATCATTACTGTCAAATTCTTCACTTAGCTCTGTTACCTTACTCCTCAGTGGTTTGCTTTATCTTGCACACAGTGCATTTGTTTAGGAAGGAATTTGATTCAGGATTTATATTCCACTTGCTTACATATACCACACTGTAAGTATCTCCAGATCCGAAACAATAACAACAATTAAAAAAGCGCCTACATTGCCTTCTATTTCCTGGTTTGCCAATAATAAGAAATCCCCACAGAAGGGAGCTTGGCTGGTGGTGTTTTGTGATTTCTCAGATAACAAGAGCTTCACATTTCTGTGGAATTCCCATTTGCCAGCGAGCTGCTGCTGCTGCCCTGATTGATATATGACTGCAATGGCACTTTTCCATTTGACATTCCCTCTCTCTCTCTCTCTCTCCCTCTCCCCCTCTCTCTCGTAAACAACAGCCCTAACTTTTGTGTGTTGCAAATATAAAAGGCAAACCATGTGACAGAGGGACAGAAGAACAAAAGCATTTGGAAGTAACAGGACCTCGTTTTAGCTCTCTGAAGAGTTCAAGGGGAGGAAGGAGTGGTGCATTTACCAAAGGTAAGCACACAAATAGGAGATTTTGACAGATTGTGGGTATTACATGGACTTAAACTGAGTGCTTACTGTCCTTCTCTGACACACATGTTCTCCTTGTACCATTTTTTAAACTAAAATGTGTTTAAACGGCATCAGCACAGCTCTAGTACCTGTGTCTCCTTCTTATCCCTGTGTCTTTATCTCCTGCCCAAAGGATGCCTGTATGCAGCCAAACAGGTAGCTCAGTGTGCTTCTGGTTAAACATCAATTCCTGCGGGCATGCCGGGCCCCTGCCTGCAGCTCTGTGCTGGTCCTGGCTCTATGGCTTTGGAGTGAATGGACATGCTGGACTCTGCCCTGAATTCATCAAGAGAGCGCTGGTATGGCCAGCACCCTCTTTGTCCCATTACAATAGGACTCTGTGAACACAGGCAAGCCTGCTAGTTTAAAGCTGGACTGTTTACTTTTATCACTACTTACGCATTCTGTACTCTTGCCAGTCATCTGCCGGAGTGCTTAGAATGATTCGAAACAACAGGCAAGCCTTATTTCCAGCTTTGCGTGTCACGCTTCGCGGGAGCGCTCTTAATTTGCGCGTTATTATTTACCCAAACTTCTGCGAGGCTTTTCCTCTGGGCTGGGCTGGTTGTGGGTTAGGACGGATTTAAGGTACGCTCTCGATTGGCTGGAAGCTGTGAGGGAAGCCACGGTGCTCGCCCTGCTGTAATGCCGAGGAGTATATTTAGTAGGTAGCCGAGCCCGTCAGTGACACGTAATGCGGCGTGGCTGTGCAGCCGGGAGCTGACACGGGAGGATGCTGCAGGACCCCAGACCGCCAGCTGAAGGAGAGAGGGAGGCTCTCCCCCCTTCCCGGCCGATCATTTCCCTCTGTATCAGCGCCAGAGGCACGAGCATAGTTGTTGTCCGTTTCTTTGGGACAAAAGAGGAGTTTCACTGTTATGAGCCCAGTGACAAAGTGTCAGTGTAGTGCCACTGCGAGGCTCGGGAAGGGACACTGCCCCGGGAGAGCCCAGCTGAGGAGCAGAGCCCCGTCTCCCTGCGAGGAATCAGGTGAGTGAATTCACCCCATAAAAGTTAAAGTGAATGGGTCCAGTGGCAAGTAACAGAGTAACAAAGATAAACCCTGTGGGACCAATCTCAGTACTGGGTTAGATAATTGCTGTCGTGCCACTGAGTGTGTACTGGGGTGGGAGCAATTCTCTTGTGGCAAATCTGAATTTACAAGGCGGTGTATGTGTGGACTGACTCCTGTGGGACTGTCAGGCAGATTTCTTATCCTATCCCTCAAGTTCATTTAAATTTCTCTCATAACACCCTTATAACACATCTTATTTGTTTCTGCCTGAGACAGATGGCATGGCAAGTCATCTATTAAGGTTTCTGCAGCTCTTGAAAGATGAAAAATTGTTTTCCATATACTAAATGTTACTTACACTTCCTAAAGCTTTGTAACTGTTCCAGTGGCTGAGAGATAGGAACTCTGCACGTTGAAAAAGGACAGGCAAAGTATTATTTAAAACCAGTGCTGGGGACAATTCACTTGAAGGCAAATATTTATTTGAAACCATCAATGGGGACAAATTCACTTCAAATCAGTTCCTTTTTGCAAAGTTACTTTCTAGTAGAAGTAAACCAGCTGCCTGGTTTAGTCAATAAATGTGGATGTAATAATCACAATGCTGTTATTTGTCCCTCTTCAAAAGACTATAAGAATATCTACATTTCAGGACCTCTTCCTCTCCCTCCCCCCCTTTCTTTAGAATTACTGATGATGCTCACTTTTGCTCAGGCTGTGGGACCTTACTCATATCTGTGAGCATTTATACACATGAATAATTCCCTGGCCCTAAATATAATTATTTGGTAAGTAATTGCTTACCAGCTTGAATCAGGATTTCCCGATGTGACTTATACATACTTGAACATGCCCTTGGTGGAATAATGAAATCTTATTTGCAGAACTGGTATTATAAAACAATGCTTTAAGATTTTCCAGTTAAAAGCAAATGTGGAAGGAATCGATGTTTTAAGCTTTCAAAGTAAAATGCAATTTGATTTAGGGACAGGGTATAATTAGGAGCTGCTGCTGATTAGTTGCAAGCTCATTTCTTTACCTGAAGGTGTCCCATGTAGGTTTCCTGGGTTTGTGCAGCACCCGGATTTGAACAGATGCTTGTGTGCTGATGATTGCCCCTTGCAGAGCAGGATACTTGTTACGGATAGTCTTGGGTACAGTTTGCAGTAGCAGTGCTCCAGGTAGCAACTTTTTCGTGGCTGATTTCCACAAAAGTTATCTGCCACACTGGAACAATCCCTCACGTGCCACTGAGGCTTGTGATAGCATCTCTATGTTCTCGACTACTTGCGTTGCCAGGATTGCAGTCTCTTTTGCCCAGGTGGGAGCTCACACTGATGCCTGCCTTGACTCATTTGACAGGGAGTCTTCCAGGAGTTGGCTTCATTCCCCATTTCCCCTGAGGCTGACTTTGTTCCCTTCCTGGCTTGCCTACTCTGAGACACACTAGGAAGTGCTCAAGGCTATTCCTGGCCTTGAAGGGGAGCGGACTATCTATGGTGCAAACCTTGCATGAAGCCATTGAGACATTTGCTTTTGCAATAAATCTAGTGGATTACTTGTTTAACTGAAAGAAGGGAAAAAAAAATCCCTCTCCCCATCCCCAAATATCTACAATTATAAATGTTTGATAGTTGCATTATGAGTATTACGAATATAAATTCCTCTATCTCTAATGTCCTCCTGAGGATGAGGAGAGACTTGAGTCTTAAAAAAGTTTTACTACATGAGACTGTGCCACAGATCCATGTTGTTTGAGCAATCCACCTCTTGAGCGTGGCTGGAACTGGCCACATCAAAGATGACACAGAGACCCCGTGGCAGGCAGCCACAGAGTAACTTGCTGTGGTGAAGGGTTTTTTCCCTAACCCCATCAAATGAACCTTCAGCGTCCTAAGAGTTTATAACCCTTCCAAAAACTCTTTAAAAATAAAACCCCTGTGACTGCAACCCTCCCATACATAACAGGTCCTCTTGCTGCGCCCAGCTCAACTTTTGGCCTCTGTGATATCTTGTTCCATCGGATCATTGTCGGTTGTGTAAACATGTGTTTCTTTTCATCAGTGTTAAATGTTCTGCCTCTTGGCTCCCCTGCCCTTCTCCATGTCCTGGTATCTTGGGATGGGGTTAATAACCCTGCCCAGATCACCTCTTTTTCTGCTGCCTGAATTCCCACTTGTCAGTCCTTTTGCTGAAACTCAGCTCAGTGGCAAGAGAAAGGTTTAGTTGGGTCAGGTTAATATGGATGTCTGAGCCAAGAGCACTTTGCCCATATTCTGTACATGCTTCTGAAGAGATGCTGCAGGCTCTGCTGACTATGATCAGCTGTTATTTCCTTTTTATCTGTGTCAGTGTGGAACATATTAAAATTTCTCAGTAGTGGTATGCAAGGAATCCCTCTGATGCCCCACCTCTAACTTAGCAGAACAATAAAAGCAAGGTTGTAGTAAGCCTTTGAGCAGCTGGCTGTCTATATATTCCTTCTTTTTTCACATCATCTAATTCAGACTATTATCCGGGTGGCAGTGGCACTACCACTTCCAGACACCATCAGTCCTTGTACTGTTTGTTGGAATTTTGTTGTGTGGCATGGAGATCCTTTCTACCACAGGCAAGTGTAGCCCCTCTTCTGGTGACATGGCAGGGGGCTGCTGGAGACACCAGTCCTAGGAATTCCTCCTCATCACTATTTTTCTGCTCCTCTTTGTTACTTTTGTTTCTGCATCAATCATTGTTATTGCTTACACTTCTCTCGTTTACGTGCTTACTACTGCTGAGCTGCAGACTGTGTGAGCCTGGTGGTGTGGAGGCAGCACAGGTTATGTTGCCCTTTAAGACATGTGAGTTGAGGATCTGAGTTAATGCCTCAGCTCTGGTTTGGCAAAGGTTAAGCATACCACGGCAGTGACAATCACATTACTGTCATAGCAGCATGGCTCAAAGGGAGTGGGACCTAGGGGAACACTGCTCCTCTTGTTAGAAGACATAAAATTGTTACCATGAGCCAAATATTTAGGTTTCCTAATTATCAGAGGTATATCAATGGTGGTCTGAATTTTGCCTGTGTATAAAAGAGGAAAGGATTTTGCCCCTAAGGTCAGGGAAGAGAGAACATCCCCTTCCATCATGTGCTGTCTCCAGCATGCATAGCACTTTCTGCTGGTCCCAGTGGCACAGATGTCTTTGTTTAATATTAAAGAATAAGAAACTCATTCCCTCTCCTGCATCTATTGATAAATACAGGCCTTTGAGTTCTCTGAAAGATATGCAAAAACTAGAGAACAAAACCTGCCCACCTGATTTTAACACACTGCAACAGGTAGAGGACACATGCCTGAATGCCCTAGACTTCCCTCAGCAACTTGTAATTTGGCCAAGAGTAATTTTGCCTTATGTTGGGTCATAAGACTAAAGCAGAGGTAATTAGTGAAGCAAATCCTATAGCTAGTGCCTGGCTGGGAACATTTGCACTGTAGCCAGCAGCCACCCTTGCTGGTTTGCCTCCTGGGAGGGATGGGCAGCCTTACTTAGACAGCTCGGCTCTGTGCCTGGTGCTTCACCAAGGAGTGATCCCATCCAGCACCCTCTGGATGACCAAGTGGAAAACTCTATTTCTTTCCTGTCCTAGACTGAAGACCATGACTACTCTGATATTCAGCAAGACACAAGAAGAAAGAAAGAATCCAAGGCTGGCATCATCTCGCCATTAAATGGCTCTACTGGCTCATTAGAGAGATATCCCATGCATGCCCCCAGTCAATCTATTTAAAGTTTCCTGGAAGCAGGAAAAGGAAAGAATAAAAATACAAGCTCTCTTTTGTCCCCTAGTAGTTATTCTTTGTGAGTGTATTAAATCCTTTTCTCTGTGTTGGCCTGTGCCTGTCTGCTGGCCGGGGGCCAGCTTGCAGTACCCACTAGAGTTTGTTATTTCAACCGCCTAGCAGGAAGGCACGGTTAGCTCCCCCTCTCCGAGCTACCTGAAGGGCTGGAAATATTCTTGGAAACTTCAAAAGGAGAGGGAAGCTCAAGCCAGCTCAAGTGCTGTTCAGATGAATTTGTTCCATCTCATGCACCGGATCCCCACCACACGAACACTTATGGGGGGCCATACACGAGCTGCCCCATTGAAGCCCAAGGAGCCAGTCCCATGCCTGCTCACCCCATGTGTGTTGATGCCCCCAGAGTGCTTCCATTACATTTGCTGCAATTACTGTGTTGTTTCTTGTGCTTCAAATGCCATGGTCTTCTTTTTTTTTTTCCCAGTCTGCCTATGGTCACAGGTACTCATCTCCTGAGATATTAAAATGTTTAAGGAAGCCTCACAGCAGAAAATAATTTGCAGGAGTTTCTCTTATCTACCATATTGTTGTGTTTGACATTCTGATTGCTCAGAGGTAGCGTCCCTTTTATCTTCTTGGGTTTTGCAGGACATTGTCACAAAGCCACAGAATATTCTGAGCTGGAGGGGACTCACAAAGACTGTTGAGTCCAACTCTTAAGTGAAAGGCCCCTATGGGGATTGAACCTGTGGCCTTGGCATTATTAGCACCATGCAGCTGTCAGCAGTCAGATGGTAGGACAGCACAACCTCAGTAGAACCAGAAGATGGTCTTTCCTCCTGTAGACAACCAGAAGGAGAGGCTTAAGTCCTTTCTTTCCTTCCTACTCCCTTTTTCCTTCCCCTCTCCTCTTGCCCACCAGCTGCCACCAGCACTGTCCAGGAGTGCATGTTGTTGCTGTTCTCTCAATGAAGGCACACACTGCCCTACAACCTGCCGTGAAATGGGTGGATGGAGCTCCTGTAGGATGGGTGAAGATGTTCCTTCCCCTTGGTGTCAGAGTGGATGAGTTTCAGCACAGCTGGATGTCAGTGGACCAAAGTCTCTTTGGCATAATGAGGCCTTGGGCAAACATTCACTTATTTAGACCTGTAAGGATCTCACTAAAAATATTTTGCTTGGCATTTGCCCTGCCTCAGGATTGGAAGAAACTTGTTCAAAGGCTGCGTGGAGACATTTCACAAACAACTGGAGTTCCCTGTGTTCACCTGCTGCTGCCCAGCTGCCACATGGCCACTCAGTGACTTTGTTAGGTGTTTTGATAGGCAGCTGCAGACTACAGTGAGAATTTTGATAGAATATATAGGAGGCCAGCTCCTTCCCTGCTGGACCAGAAATGGCCACAGTAAAATAACTAGATAAGAAGATTATTGCATTTATTTACGGAGCTAAAAGATACACTGGAGCTGACAAAGGCTCTGTGTTGGTTCAACAGAAAGCAGGATCAGGCACAGCATCTCATCTTGGGTCATCTCTCCTACTGCATAAACTGTTCTCTTAAATGGCTCAGATTGTCCTTCGTGTGACTTAGTCCCACAACACAGAGTGCTTCCCAGGCAGTTCCCAGGCATGGTGTGGCTGGTTGCGTGGGCTGGAAGATGTCTGAGTGCTGTGGATGCCGAAGGATCTCCAGGAATAGACCACACCGCCCTTGTCATGGTGGGGGGAGAATTTAACCCTACCCAACAAATCCTGGTGTAGCCCAATGGTAGTTTGCCCAACACAGTCATTTCCACTCCAGTCCAAATCTTCAACCCCAACAAAGCCCCCCAGTCTTCATCTTTCTCACCTGCACTTTTCCATATTAGATAAAGTTCTTGAGAAATCCCTTTTGGTCTCGCGAAGAACTTTGTGGCTTATTTTTGTCAGAACAGCAGCAGTGAATTACACAGACACAGACACAGACACAGACACACACACACACACACACACATGGCTAGTGACACTTTCCTAGGGCTGGAGTTTGGAGAAACTGAGTAGTCCTGCAACATTTCTGTTTACATAACAAATTTGGAATGAGGGAACCACATGGTAGGATCCAAGTATCTATGTTTACTAAATATGCACAGCATGCAAGACCAGGCTTAAGTTATATATACACATCGCTGTTTCAACAGGATTTTGGCAGCCTCCAAAACATAAAAAGCATTGAGTGACTTGAACTGTGCCCTCAACATCAAGCAGGAGCCTCAAACACAGAAAATGCACAGCAAATGAAGGCCAAACTGAAGATACATGCATGCCTAATTTAGGGGGCTCAGGAGTAGGGAACAGCCAAATAGAAGTACATCATAAGTGAGCTTTTCCATTGTTCCCTTTCTACCTTCCAGGGTGAAAGCAGTGCAGATCCAATAGAACTTTGGAGAATTGCTCAGCTCTTTATTTTTTCCAAGATACATAGCAAAAAGGGAATTTCTGTTTACGTTCTCACAAAGTGACTGGCTAAATAATTCCAGATGATGGAATTTACTTCTGTCCTTAAAGCAAAATAAAACCTTACCCTTCACCACTCTCTAAATGATATTAAGATTATGGTAAGAAATCTTTATTTCAGCATTCAGAAAGCAGTTTATAAAAACAGAGAGTCAGAAAAATAGCCCTAACTATGCCCCTGTGTCCATGTGCAACACAGTTTTGAATGGTATGTTATTATGGTCTTTCTTTGGGATGTCTTCTATTTTTCCCTGAAGTTTTTACGTAACAGCTGTAGCAGTTTTGGGTAACAGCTGTAACAGCTTTTGGTATGTCATGTCTGTATGAATTTCTGAAAACTAGTTACATGGAAAGGGAACTATAAGCCTATTACTAACAAAATGTACTTCCTGTACCAGTGAATTCTGAAAAAAATGTGAAGTAGTGATTTTCACCCACTGTTAGGCCAAATATTTTTGTAGCCAATTTTCAGCCTGACAATATGAAGTCACCTTTTTAATCTTTTTCTTTACGCAATGCTGTAAAGAGGAAGTATTTTACCTTCCTTTTTGTTAGCTTGGCAGATGAGCTGTCCACCACAGTTTTTAGATGAAAAGAAACTGAGGAAAACACAGCTGAAAGAGAAGAAAAACATTTTCAATGTGAAATGGTTGATTTTAATAAAAAAGTGTATTTTCCAGATGAAACAAAATGTCATCGATTGTGATGATTAATGATTACAGGTGTACTTGCTTCTGGTTTTGGGTAGACTGGAAACTACATATGTCAATCTTGATATTGTGTCCTGTCTAGGATTTTGTAATTTCAGACAGCATTTCAAAAGGAATACAATGTTGAACTTAAAAAAAAAAAAAAA
>VXBX01008285.1:132351-164277 GCA_013400415.1 Scytalopus superciliaris
AAAGAAAATTCTAAGTTGAAGTGAAATGCCATTGCACAATATCAGCTGGGAATGGAAAATGTCATGCCAACATATCTCAACATGCTGATGTACCTGTGTGGAAATATTTATACTTTTTTACAGAATCAAAAAAATCTACACTCTAACTTCTGTATTTTAAATATCCCTCTAAGACTTTTTCTTCCATGTATATTATACATGGCCTATGTACTTGAGAAATGTATGCACATGCTTCACATGGGGATGTCAGGAGATACACCTACACACTCGTTTTGCCAGTATGTCTATCAACAACTGTGCACAGCTTTTTCACAGAAGATGGATCACATTTACATCTATTTTCTCTCTTTTTTTCCTTATAAGAATGCAATAATAGTACTTTTTTTTCTTCTTTCAAAGTATTGTTACCAAGGCCTGCTACATTTCTTTGCTAGAGAAGCATCAGGGCAATTTAAAATGATTGTGAGAGTGTTAATACTTTTTGTACTGTGCTTATCCTGAAGAAGGTACAGCCATCTTCCTTTCCTCTCACTTTTCTCTGTGTCTTTCCAGCTTTCTCAGTGTTTTCATGAGACAGTCTCTGTGTCATCCAATTATTTCCTGAATAAAACTAGAGTGATAAGCCTTTGAAAACTGAGCCAGGACTCCAGATTTCTCTCACTGTATTAAATCATAATGATCAAAAACATGGAAAGATATAGAAGACCAAAATTAACAGTGGGTTAGAGAGAATAGGAAATGAGGATCCCTGGATGTAATAACACATGAGATGAGAGCATCTAGTATCAAGTAAATTTATTTGGACAGAGAGGGAATTACTGGGTGTGTAACACTGATTAACTATGTTGGAGAGAGACCTTGCCAAGCAGCATGTTTTGGTCAGCCTCTTTATAAAAAAGAGTAGGAATGTAGGTAAAAGGTTAAACATAGAGAAAAAAAACCCATAGTGCATCACTCCTCCTGTTAGATAATCCTTGGGCATCATCTGCATAAACTAGAACAGCACAGCTCATTTCTGGGAGGGAGTCTGTCCCAGCTCCCATGACTGAGACATTTCTCTCTTACCCTGCAAAAATGTTTGGAGGGATATTTATTGACATTAATGAAACTGTGCACAAATGTATCTGAGATCCTAAGTGTTTAGTGTTGTTTGTTTAAATTCTTTATACGGGAAAGACGTAGCATTTTTTTTTTTTTAATGTTACATTTCCAGAGGAAAATACATCAGGTCATATATCAGGCTCTGGGGAAAAAATACACTGTCATTTAAGTCCACAGTCACATAATTTTTCCTTTCCTACTTAGGCACATGAATAATAGTTTGAAACAACAACAAAAACGTCTAATACACAGAGTATCTTTGTCTCTGGAATACACAGAGCATCCCTAATAACATTTCTTCCCAGCATGAGACTTTGTATGTCACGTCAGCGCCATCCCAACTTGGATGAACTCTGGAAGCATTTGTCACTGCTCTGCGCTCCTCTCACAGAAGTGTTTGAGCAAGCTATAAAGCAATACACAAATCATCGAGCACTCTGGTGGGGAGGCCTCAATTCAGGCCGTTTGGGAGATGAGTATCAGTCAGTTTAGAGGATTGCCAGCAAACAAGAAAACAGTTTTGAAAGAGGCTTGAATAAGGCAATAAAGGCACACATCAGATCTTTACATACTCAAGGGTCTCTGCGGGAGCATTTCTTCAGGAGCAGGGAACTGTTTTATCTTAAGTTTCTTCAGAAAGTCCTTTTAACTGTACTTTTGAATGTCTTCTGACTATCCTTCATCGGGCTGCGTTTAGATGGATAATTCACAACTCTTTCAAGCTACAGCTCTTTGTAGTAAAAACGAAATTAAATCACCCAGTCGAGACTAAGGGCTTTGTGAGAAGGATCAAGGGATTGTGAAGAAACAGCTGGGGGAGATGCCCTCCTTCCCCTTCTGGCACAAAGCTCTGGGCAGCGTTTCAGGGGCTGTCCTGCACCTATTCTCTGGGGAACCTCCTGGTCTCCAACATGCACCAGAAATCTGGATGCCTGGGTAGATAGTCACATGACTCCACCTGAATATACTTTTTTCCCAATTGATAGCTGGGATGTGCTTGGATATTATGGAATAATACATGTATTTTTCAGATGTTGCTTTTTAGTTAATGTGGAAGAGACTGACACAGCAAGTGCTGCCTGACAAGTAACCAACTAAACCATGTCCACCCATGTGCATGTGAGTTTGGAACTCAGGAAGGCAGGACAGCCAGAGATCCAGGTAGTTCTTCATGCAGTGCAGGTCCATGCTCAGCAGGTTCCCTGGGGGACCACTTTGGTTATGCCTGGGCTTGGACCTTCACCATCCCTTCATCCTGGGGGTGTCCCTTGTCCCTGCAGCACAGAAGCTGCAGGGCAGTCACAGGCAGCCCCTAGAGCCACAGCTCAACCTGTCTCCAGCCTTTCCATGTGCTTCCTAGGCCAGAAATTCCCATCTGTAATGCAGGAGGCTTCTGAGCTTTGCCCCTCTGTGACACTTTGAGTGGATACACAGTCCTTTCGATTTGCAGAAATGTCTCATGTGTTGCTAATCACCAGTTTTGAGGGGAACACACCAGGGACATCACCAAGTGAAAAAGATTGGCATTGCACCACTTGTGATGTTAAAAGTCAAAAGGTTCTCCCCAGTGAAACGATAGAGCAATGCTAAAAGTAACAAGGCCTTGACTTCTTCTTCCTAATGCCATATTCTCTACCTACTATGGGAACAATGCTCTCTCAGAGTGTGTATTTTGGCTAGCAAAGGTCCTGTGTGCTTTAATATTATTTATGTCTTGTTTTCCTCCAGAGGTCTTTTTGGTCAGGATTTTGATTTATGTTGCTTTTATCCCAGCCGCACAGGAGATTCTTTGATGGATTACAGTCTCGGGGAACTCCAGCTCCAGAAGAAGAATGACGGCTAAGACATTTAAACCAGACTTTTCACCATCCTGGAAAGGAACTGTCTCCCAGAATTTGGAGTTTTTTTAATACTCTACCTCCCTCTGCTGTTATCAGCGAGAAGTTCCTCGACAATGGGAAATCATGTACTTGCAGCTTCGATTTCCATGCTCTCGCTCCTGGCGATGATGGGAGACACGGACAGTAAAACGGACAGTTCCTTCATGATCGACTCCGACCCCAGCCGCTGTATGAGGCATCACTATGTCGACTCCATCAGCCACCCCCTCTACAAGTGTAGCTCCAAGGTAAGTCCTTCCCTCACCTCCTCGCAGCAGCTGCCTCAGAAGAGTTGTTAAAATGAGCTGTTCTGGGTGATGTTCTCTGCATGAATTCGTATCTACCAAAATCTTGCTGCAGAGACATGGAGATGTGGAGACATCTTGTGTGTACATGAGAACTGGGACTGGAGAGAAAGGCTCTAGCCTCTCTTTTCACCTTTTCAAAAGGAGAAACACACCATGATAGTAAAGCTAACATGAAGTATATGGCAAGATTCAAAGCAGCTCAACTGATGGTGACAAGCAGATGGGCTAGTTTGGAAGTTTAGATCATCCCAGTATGCCCTTCTTCAAATGAGCTTTTAGTCTGGAGTATGTAAATTTGTAACTTCCCAGATAAAGAACCAAGCTATAAAACGGTAGTTAACAAAGACTGTGAAGAAAATTGCTTATTTCCTCCCCACCCCCCATTGAAGTTCAAGGCCTTGCTTTTCATGCAGAATGACACTCGGGTGTTTAATGTAGAGCTTAAGGGCAAACAGAAGTACAAGTTTGCCTTTCATTTGGGATTTCAAGCCTGAAAAGTTTTGTGTCAAAATGGTTTACAGCCTGCACATGCAGCCTATGGCCATTTATTTCATTGCACGGAGAAAAAGAATGGGGAGAAACAATGGGAAAATCCTTGCTGGTCCCTTTTGTCTTGGCCTAATTTGTTCCATCTGAGTTAATACAGTCTGTACATTCAGATGGTTGGACCAACCCTCTGCCCCATGGGAAGCGGCTTTGCCTTATGCACTCACATCCCTGGATTAAGGAACAACTGCCAGTGCTAATGCTTTTGCCAGCCCTGAGCAGGGCAAGAGAATGATGGGAGGCAGATATGTGACAGGGTTTAGGACAAGACGGGTGCCTACCATGTTGTCTGATGGAAAACCCCAGCAGCAGGAATGCTGGGAGGATTAACAAGGAGAGAGGATTCATGCACTTGAGATGGATGCAGCACCAGACGCAGACACCACCAGATGCCTTTGTGTGCAGAACGAGGCACGTTGCATCCCATGATCAGTGCAGGGGTGAGGCAATACCATGGGTAGCTGCAGGTCATAAAATAAAGAACAGAGAGAAGTGTCAACAGAAAGTAAGACCCACCTAGTGCTCTGTGCTCCCACTGTGCATCAGGACAGCTGCTCTGCCCTGGCCATGCCCCTTCAGCTGGACTTGTCCTGTGCCTGCTCACCAGAGAGGGGCTGATAGCCTCAAAATTGGCCACAGGGAAAAGCTCTGCTCTGGGCTGCCTTACACCGGTCTCTCAGCAGTGCTGTCTGCCTGGCTTTGCCTGATTCACAGCAGTAGGAACCCAGAGATTTGTGGCCTGCTGTTTCTGAATCCAAATAGTAAAATCATACATTACTTTTGTAGGTAGAAGAGGTATTTTGATTTGCTTTTAGCCTAGACTAGACCTTCTTACCATCTGGGAAACATCTGGCGTTACCATACAGAACGGCAGAGGTGCATCTGTTTGTGCAATATTGATTTTATTACAGTTGACTCCAACAAGAGGCAAAGGTGGTAAGTGTAGACATGTGGGTGGGTTTTACTTACTGGTACATGGGTACTTCCCTCTCCAGGTACCAGTCAGACCTGAGAAGCCATAGCTACTGTGATGGTTTGGTGCAGGAGGGCGATGCCTCACACAGCTGCCTTCACTTCAGCTCCCTGCTCTGCAGTGGGCAAAGGCCTTTGCTCTTCATCTGGCTGTCCTGATGGAGGCTTTAAGAATAAATATCTTAGGTGGAGTCTGGTCTATGAGTCCAGGAGCTGTGATTTTATCTGTTCAGGACTCTGTCACTGTGCTGCCTGATGGCTGAGATGTGCCACTGGGTCACTGAGTGCCTGCCTTCATTGTTCCAACATTGTCATCACTGTCCTCTGGGTTTTTCTTAAAACTCTGACTGCCACAGAAGACAGATAGAGGGTTATTCTTCTGCAAAAAGAACAAAAGGAAGGAGAAGAGAAAAGGAGAAAGGAAGGGAGAAAGGAAGGAAGGAAGGAAGGAGAGGAACCCATCAACAATTCAGTTTCTTAGCATTCCGAATGACAATCAATCCGGTCTTCAGGAGTGGAACTGATGGAAATGAGAACACAGAACGACTTGTAATGAAAACCATATTATTTCAAAACTGAGCTTTGAGGAACAAAAGCTGTTGACATAAACATTTGCAATCCTGGCTGCAAAAGTCAGTGATTCTTTTTAAATCAAGCCTTTAATGGAAATCATGTTTGAAAATATTATCACATCTTTTGGCTTCCCAAACTCCACAACGGTTTCAAGTACATTTTTTTAAACAATACTGCAAGTTGTGTGGACTTTCTCATGAAGTAGAAAATGAAAACAGTTTTCATACAAAGTGAAATTACTTTGACATTTCCTAGAAAACTCTTAAATGAAGCTTTTTTTTTTTTTTTAAGGTCTCAGGGATTTGAATCATCCTGGTAGACATATGGCTTCTGTTCTGGATCTTGCATATAAACACATACAAATATTAGACTTGTTAATGGAAACTAGATGCAATGTCTGTTGCTATATATATATAGTTATAAAATATAAACAAGTCAAAAAATGGAAAGATCTGTGAGAGTAGCTGTGGGAATTGTTGTACCTCCTGTTTCCACCAAATTTCCATTGTGAAGTTTGGATTGACAATGTCAAGCAGAGACTTTGCCCTTTTTTGGGTGATAGACTTGTTTCATTGACACATCTGTTTTCACTCCTTATGTTTTCCCTCTGAGTGCAACATAGAATTACAGAAGTTAAAAATTACCTCAGAAACTGCAAGATGTATTTTCTGTCCATCCTGATTAAAAAAGGATTATGTCCACTGTGTTTCTCTGTGGAGGCTGCCAATTTTATCCACATAGGGAGCAGTTTTGTTAAACATCCAGCAAATATAATTTAATCATTAAAATCCCTTTTGCTTGTGGCCTCAGGCAGGTGATGAAAACATTTTTTCAAAGCCTTCAGAAACATGCTCCATTATAGTATAAAAGAGACACAAAAGGGATGGAAGAAGGCCATTTGTTCCTGAAAAACAGTGTTTTCCTTTGACTTCAAGGAAATGTTTGTATCAGTTCATGAGGTATTGCCTTTCCTGACCATATTGGATTCTGCCTGACCTCTGTCACAGAGACCCACTGGTCTTCATCCATGTGCTGGATTGCCTTGCTGCTGCAGCCAGAGCCTCCTAAATTACAGTGTTGGCTGCCACAAGTACTTTGTCCAGATGTGCCAGAAGTGTGCTACCACTGACAGCCTCGCACTAAAGAATCCAGCCCAGAGAGACACAGACCAGATGAAGAGAGATTTAGCAGATGTTTGAAGACTCATGAGGTAGCTCAGGAGAGTTTCAGCAATGCCTGCTTGCAGCCAGGCCACGGATACTGTGTGAAAATCTGTTCTCATGCATCTCACTCAGCCCATCTGCTGTTGCTGAAGAGTGCAGCAAAGAGGACCGCAAACACAATTAATAACAAACCAGTTCACAACTCCTGGACTTCCAGAATACAGCTCAAATGCTCAGAATCAAATATTGCCTCAGATTGCTCTGTTTTGTACCTATGAGATTGTTGGCTTTAAGCAAGAAACCCCACTCTTTTGTAGCTGCTCACAGACCCCTGTGGTTCCCTTATTGTAGGACTCTGCTCTTCGGGATCCAGCATTGCAAGGTGACATGTACAAACTCACATGTGCAGGGGATGAGGGGAGGCAGGAGGCACATGTATCAGGTTATAAAATACCCACACATTTTTACTATATATACACCCCCTGTATTACTGTGCTATGCCATCATAGCATTACTAATTATTTAGGTGATAATCTCTATTGCACTATAGTACACGATGCAATAAGCAGCTGGTGCAATTGATTAAATGGCAAAGCAAAGCTTTTCAAGTACATGCTATTTCCAGCTCATTTGCACACCTGCCAAAATCCACTGGTGTGGTTCTGAATTTATGAGGAGGAGGTTAAATTTTGCTGGGGATTTCACGTTATCCCAGAAGGTTAGAAAGCTATAAAAATGAGACTTTTGGATTTTTTTTTATCCTCCCAGTTTGACTTGGTACCCTTGGTGCTGTGCCATTTGTAAGAGTTTACACTGTCAACCAAAAAACAGGGAATAAACCAAACACTGTGTAATTTTACATTATATGAATACTGACCATCATGTTACAAAAAGCTAACTAGCCAGCAGAATTTGAGATTAAAATTAGAGCCTCCATAGACTAAGACAAGTTTTTAAAGACAAGGCTTGCTAAGCAATTATAAATGCAGTGGCACATTGAATAACTGTTGGCTGGGTTTGCATTATGAAGCCAGCCATTTATGAGAAATGTATTCAGACATAGATATAGACACATCAGATAATTCTACCTTGCTACAAGTTTTTTGTAGCCCTTACCTTTGTTTCTTGGGGATTTCTTTTTTTTTTTTCCTGGCATTTCTGAAAATACCTGCAGATACAGGAGCAGAAAAGTCCTGAGGGTAGCAGTACCAGAAGTGACTGGCTATTCCAGCTCCACAAGCATTGACCATTAGAAGTCTTCTTGATCATACAGCAACACATGCTGTCATATTTGGGCTGAACTCATAGAACCATAGCAATGATTGGTTGGAAGGGACTCTGGAGATCCTCTGAACCTCTGAAAAAGGAACTTCTGGCTGCTGCATGTTCCCCTTTTGCCACTTCTGAGCAGAGTTCTGCTCCGTTGTCTTTGCAACCTTCAAGCAGTTGTCAGCTGCCATTGGATTGCTCTTCACCCCCTTCTTCAGCCAAATGTTTGGGAATAGCCTGTGGCAGAGGGTGCACATAGTCTGGTGAACTTGTCAAAGCAGGGGACCTAAAAGTGGTGTCAAGATGCTGGGAAGGAAACTAACTGGTTTAAATGTACCAATATTCTGCCTTTCCTTTGCAAGGTAGGCAGGATAAGATACCTGTGTAGCTGGCATCTAATTAAATACCTTCAGCAGCTGTCTGCCTGGGAAGTGAGGGGTTTTTACCAAGGGGAAATAAATGGATCTTTATCTGACACTAATGGGGTGCTAGCACTGTAATGATTGTCTCTTTCCCTGTTCTCTACACTCTAAAGACACTGGTATTAAGGAGCTTGACATAGCTGATAGGCCTAAAGCTTGAGCACAACTCAACAGTACACTGAAATTTCCTTCCCACAATATTACTGCTGACAGCTGAAGTTTATTTATTTATGGATAAGCAGTATCACAGGAAGGAGACCATAAATTCATGCTGCAAATCATAAAGGATGGCAAATTTTTAAGAGAGCAACAAGAACCCATCTCTTTATTTAACCAGGAAACAAGATGGTACCAACAACAGATCATCAGCTCTTGAAGATATCTTCCTTGTGATCTGTCTGTGTTGACTGGAATTGTAGTTGTTAATTTATTAATACATTTCTAAGTAAACCATTTAGCATGCAACTACCCTTGGAAGAGTATTTTTTAAGCACTGCACAATGAATAATCAGTGTCTTTCCCATGAACACAGACAGCACTGGCATTTCCTACTTGATATCAGGAATATTCTCTCTCTCTTTTTATCCCATCTTTCTTTATGACTCTGAGTAAAGAGAAGAATCAAACATTTGATATACCTGTTTATATGACTTGGAGATTTGCAGCCAGCTGAGCATGTGTGGTGAAAGCAGTCCAAAATGGTTTAATGTTGTTAAATATTTGCTGTCACATCTATAGTTATCCTTTCAGATTGTCTGAAAAAGACCACGAGATATGTGCAGCGTGGTTAAAGTGTAATGTTCTTCCCTGGTTATAGGAAAGACTTACAACTGTTTTACTGCCTACTTTGGATGATATAATAAGCTGCTATTGAAGTTTATTTTGGTTAAGCAGAAATAGCTGATATGGACTTGATATTTCTGTCCCCATAAAAGCATAAGAGTTTGTTCAGACTTGTACAACACTCACCTATTGTCAAGGTGGTAACAGCTGTTTCTAACACATAATTTCCTGAGCTTTGAGGATCCTTTCCGAGATTTATATAGTGCTAATGCTCTATCCATCTTCTCTGCTCAACAAGAGGTTGTTGGAGAGTAGGCAACTGCCCATGGACTTTCCTCCCTTAGCGCCTCAAATTGTGCAAGCTCCCTTGTTTATGGTCACAGCTCATATGGTGAACTCAGAAGGAGAAGAAACATGGACCCTGCGCTGCTTTTGGAAAATCTCACTAGGGAATCCTCATGTTTGGCAATAAGTTCATCTTTTTTTTACATTTTCACTGCCTTATGCCGTCTAATGCATTTTGTACAGATACAACTGATGCGATGACATAAATATACAGACACACACGTAATTGCAAACGCATATTCAAGGTGATCTTTGTAAAAGGAGGGAGCTAGAAACTTACTTCTTTAAAGCAATAAACTGAGCATCTTCTTTATATTTCTACTTTATGTGTTCATATATGTCAGAATTTGAGGCGTGTTCACTAGTATACACACTCAAAACACTGGAACACAGCAAACAGAAGTATTGGTCTGGCTGATGATTTAAGGGCTTGCCTGCCACAAATCTGGGGTCAGCAAGTCACAGTTGCAGCCACTGTGTCTGGAAGGCAGGGCTGGCTGTGATCATTTGGAGCCCTGAGGTCAGTCCAGGACCTGTTGTCCTTATTGCTGTCAATGCCAGGGACTCCAGGAGGAGCCTTATTATCTCCTCTGCTCTCTCAGACACAGCTCAGGGCCAGATCGCTGCATGGGGTTGGGTGCCTTCACCAAGGTGGTGGGATGCAGCAAGTGGTGCAAGAACAGCCAGGCTGGAAGGAGTATCCATGTGCTGGTGTTCTCTGCACTCTGACAGTTGAGGGGGACTTTTCCTAACCCGCCTCTGTTCCTTTTTGCAGATGGTGCTGCTGGCTCGCTGCGAGGGACGCTGCAGCCAGACGTCGCGCTCGGAGCCGATGGTGTCTTTCAGCAGCGTCCTGAAGCAGCCCTTCCGCTCCACCTGCCACTGCTGCCGCCCCCAGACCTCCAAGCTGAAGGCGATGCGGCTGCGGTGCTCGGGGGGCATGCGGCTCACGGCCACCTACCGCTACATCCTCTCCTGCCACTGCGAGGAGTGCAACTCCTAGGGGGCCACAGCAGAGAGGGGACTGGCATGCTGCCGGTGGGAATCACTCTCGAGAAACAAACCACAGTCAGGCCGATGCTCCCAGCATAAGATTGCAGCGAGGACAGGACTAACCAGGCTGGATTGAAGTGTAGAGTATCCCTGTGTGCTGGATGATGGATGCCGTACCACGGAGTAGGCTGTGACAAAGGAAAAAGTGTGAGGACTTGTTTTTAAGAAGCCTTTCTTTTTTTCTGAAAGGATATTTTTGGGAGTTTCTTCTTTTTCAGGCTCAGCTCTGACCACAGAGAGGTGCTTTTACTTTAGGCCATGGGATCAGAGAGGAAAGTCAGCTGGATGACAGCACTAAGCTCTGGAAGTTGACGTTTGGACAGATGATGGGCATCAGTTCCCACATACAACCTCTTAATGTATCACTTTATTCTCAGTTTCCTACTTATACTGGCCTTCGGAACAAACTTTGCTGTTGGCAAGAGTCATCTGTTACTGATCTAGCAGCCAAGTGCTGGATAACTTTAATTGTGGTTTAGCAAAAATTACAAATAAACCATTGAAAAGTGAACTGAATCTGAAATGCCATGCTGGAAATACCCAGCCCTAACCAGCTAAAATGATTATTTGCACCATATGTCATCAGAGTTCAGTGGCTGAGTGACCCTTGAGAAGTGAAAAGTCATGAGACCCACTATTCTCCTCTAAAAGCCTAGGAATGTGACACCACATCTGCCACAAAAGCCATTATTCAAACTCTAAAAAATAATCAAATATTAAAATACCACACATTAAATGGAGTAATTTATTGAGTTAACCTGTTCATACACAAAACCAGAGCCGCCACAGTGATGACTAAACCTAGGATTTACTTTCATCTATAGCTCTTAGACCATTTTGCCTTTTAAAGACTGGCAACCCCAAACACTGGGAAATCACACTAATGTGCCTACAGGAATTTTGAGGCACAATCTGAGTCCCAGTGTTATCCATTCCACTGCAAAGGCTGTACTTTAATTTTCTGCTGCTTCTGACTCACCGCTTGTCTTGGCAGCTGCTCTGGGAATGGCACAACTCTTGGTGGCCCCTATGCCCATATGTCCTCTGTGCTCACACAAGGGTGTAGGAGGTTGAGGTGGGGTTATTACAAGTCCACAGCCTGTAGGTGAAGCTGTCCTACAGTCAGGAAGTCTGAGCTGTGGGTCCGGCTGAGCAGGGGTAGCCAGTGGTTCTCTGCAAGAAGCGAGGCCGTGAGTTGCTTTACCCTGCAGGACCATTGCAGAAAGAAATGCCTCGAGGAGCTCAAAGAACTGCACTGATTGGTAGGGTATAAGGATCTCAAAATAACAGGCTATCCCAAGTTTGGGAATGGTATTTGGTATTTGCAGAGAAACTGTCTCTCCTCCATTAACATGAGATTCTAGGGAAGGTTCACTCATGGTCACTTGTGACTGCAAGGAAAAAATGTAACTGTTCTTATCTAATATTGCTCTTCTTATCTACTTAAATGGCAGCATATCCAGTCAGCCAGCAGTATGTCTGTGATGTTCACACAAACACAGCTAAGCTATTGTTTTGATAAGAAGTCATGAAGGTGTTGAGAGCATCTTCACTGTGTAAGGATTCATGGTCAGTAGCACCTGCATGCACGGTGCCATGGTTTTTCTTGGGATAGGCTGGATTGGCACAGCAATACCTGGCAGGCCCCTCTGGTAAGGACAGGGAGTCCTATCCAAGAATAGGGTTCAGTCTGTCTGTTCAACATCATCCAGTTTGTCTGCAGCAAATGCCATGCACAGGAGCTCAAGGATGCACACTGCCATTGCAGGGAATCCCCAAGGAGGAGGGAGACCAGTTGTGTGGTCTGCACTGGAGTTACTGTCCTCCTGTGGCAGTTCTCCTGTGGTCTGTGTTGTAATTATTGCACCTGCTCAGGCAAAGCCAAATTCCTTTACCTCTGCCACCTCAAAGTGAATATGTGAATGCAGAGGTGACAGAGACTGGCCTTGCAAGCCAAATCCTGGAGCAGGGTGGCAGTCAGTGGTGGAAAGCAATGGGGTACAGGGTATGACTGCAGACACCAGCTAAAGAGGTTTGTGATACATGGGAAGGACTGTCTGCCTTCTGAAGCTGACTTGGAGATGGCCAGTTTTCAATGACACACAGCTGTGGGCAAACAAAAGGGTGAATCAAAGTGCTGGAAGCTGAGGGGCTCAGATTAAAATGTCAAACCCAGGAGTGATGAGCCCCTGTGAGCTCATCAGACACCATTTACTGTTTCAGGACTGTCAGTCATTCTTTTCACGTCTGATGCATGGTCTGAACATCAAAGGGCAATCAAAGGGAGCATGAGCTGGGCATTATCACCAGACTACTTTACATGAAAGATCATATGTGCGTCCCTTTTCCACTCACTTTCAACCTCTAGCATCTAAAGATCCCATTATCCAAAAAAGCATCACCCCCTACTGTTAATTATATATAGAAAATTCCAGTCCTTATCCGAAACAACAGCAATGCATTTGATAACTGAATAACTATACTGCAAAATATGCATGACCTCTAAGCATGGGTATAGAGGCTGCTGCACACAAGCCAAGCTATGCAGTTGTTTAAGGAATTGGGAATGTTTGGAGGGTAACTGCTATATCCAGCCCTACCTTCCCCCTGGGTTGTGCTGCTTCTGGTCTCCTTTGCCCGTGCAAATGAGGAGGCTGTGATGTGAAATTTGGGTGCAATTTGCAGCAGTGCATGTCTGCAAGTGGCTGAGCTGGCTGGCTGGAACATGATAGAGCAGCATGGCCCTGTTCATGGTCTTCTAGTGAGGAGAGAGGAGTGGGTTGCACCTGAGCCAATTAAGCAGAAAAAAGAATATTTACTGCTAGAGAAGAGCTTGGCTGGTATTTATTCCCACACCTCCCTTGCTAACACAGTGTCAGAGCTGTAATTGCTCAAATAGGTCCCACAGAAAATGTTCGTGTTTCAACAAAAGCTTTTTTTCATCTCTCACCCCCCACATTCCTTCCACCTTTGCTCAGTTCCTCTAATGAAATCATCGCCTTGTGACCTCAAAGGCTGTTGCCAGGCACAAATGTTGAGGTGAATTCAACATTATCTAATTAAACTGCTGAGTCAAATAAATGTGTGGAAGGAGTATAACAGAAATTATTAATGACAAGACAAAACATACTTGTAAATAGCTAGAAGCTGATATTAAACAGTGAAGCAAACTTTCAAATTCTCCTTTTGGCTTCATCAGGCAATCTTCATATTAACATTTAAGAAAAGGAGGAGATATTCTTCCAAACCAAATGTCCCAAAGTCAGTTATAAATTTATATATTCATACTTTTTTGTCAGTGTTTTAGGCAACTAAGTGCTGACTGAAGCACACAAGTGCTACCTATGGGAAATTTCAGGTGGTGTATTGAAGCAAACAAAATCGAGGCTTTGGGTACAAACTACAGGATCTGGCTCATGGTGAGAAAGAGTCCAAACGGTGCTTGGAGATGAACTGGCTTCCTGATTTATTAATCTGACACCACTCGGGATACTTAAACTCTGTTTGCAAATCAGAATACCATGTAAGGTCTTCTTAAATTGAACAACAGGGAGGACAATGTCCGGTTTTCTACATAATGTTGTGGGGCTTTTTCTTTGCTAATACATCCTCTTGCAGGGACTTGAATAAGAAGGCTTTGTCCTTTTTTTCCCCCTCACTGCACCTCACCCTTCAGCACTGTCTTCCCCCACAGAAAGGTTGGTTCAGCTGTGATCATCCTGTGGTTTGCTCAAGGTGAGATATGCTACAGACTTTGACTGCTGCCACCCTATGCCCTCCTTTCTTTTGATTAAGTCTCTGAGTCCAGCTTGGCTTGCTTTTGAAAGCCACCCATCCCAGCAGGTTGGTGTTATGTTTCAGCTTGATAGGCTGCACTCATGGAGACCAAAGGGAAACACCAGAGCTTTGGTGGTACCCTTTGCTTGCAAGAAAAGCCTTATATTGCCACTGCAGTTTGTGCCAATCAGAAATAATTTGTGATCTGCCAGAAAAAGAGAGCCCATGACCTAGCAAATTTTAATTATTCTGCTCTCAGATTCTGGGGGTCTGTCAAGCACTTAAAGCAGAGACAAAACCAGTTTGCTGGTTCAACCTTTATATGAATCACTAAACTGAAGAATTCACTGCTCTCTTGGAGATGTGACTTTCCTTGCAACACCTCACCCTGTCAGCAGAGCTTGAAGAACTGCTACAAGACAAGAGTTCCAGACCCTGGCTGTCTCCCAGTGGCCTTTATCAGGGCTTTTGTAAACTACTGTCATGGGGCTTATGGCAGGAAAAGAGAGGAAAAATTTGCTGACATCCATGGAACCCCACAGCCTGTGCTGGGCCTTCACACCAGCCTTAGTTAAGACCTGTTCACCAAGTCCTTGCAGATCTACCACGAAGCCCTGAAGCTCAGGCAGCACTGTATGACTTGCAGCCAGAATATTTTTGTGAAAGAGGAGGGAAATAAAACAGAAGAGGTTATTGTCCTATAGGAATAGTCCAATGCTCTGATGCTCTGTGTGTCTAACCTCAGTTCTTAGTCCTGATGTGAGAAAAGAGAGGCCCCTGAGCTCTCTCCTGTGGGTCACGGTTTTTTCAGTACCTAGTCCTACATGTTTAAAGACAGTAGTTTCTAAGTGAAATTGCCTAAAATGGGATTAAACCCTCTAGGAAACACAGTGCTGCTTAGCAAACTGTTTTCCCTCTGACCTGGAGCATAAATATTTTTGAAAAATCAAATGCCATTAAAAAAACATCAGTGTAAGGGAAGGGGAGATAGTGTGTCTTACTTTTCTTGACTCTGCAACTATTTAAAAGACAGGGGGCTGACAGCCTTCTCAGATAGATTGCATTACACTAACAGGTATTGAAACAAACACTCTTACAAAAGTGCAGCAGGCTGGTGGAAATGAGCAGCCCAGCTAATTTTGTTGTGTTGCATGTATACAAATAAGTTGACTGAAAATCCAAATAGTGAGTTTATCCCCTTTATTTTGCAAGCAAAGAGTCATCACAATTTTTATTTATGGTTCAAAAGAGAGATGACCGTCACTAGTCTGCAAACTACATTAGTAAGCAGGCAAATGCACTGAAAATTATTCTTGGTGGTTCTATGATATGAAGAAGATGCTTTATGTACATTAAGATAAAAAATCAGAATTCACTAATGAGAATAATTAATCCTGTTTGGCCTGCACCAAGAATGCTTATTTCAGTGTTTCATTTTGCCCCCCCCTCCTTTTTTTTTTTTAAAGGACCATTCGAAAAAGGTCTAGGAATCAAAAACATGTATGAAAAAACAAAAGGACATCTATAATTTGTCTGAGTCAGAATGAATACTTACTTTAGGTGCTAAGCAAGATTACATCCCATGAACAGATAACAGATAATCATATTAATAAACATATTCCCAACTAATTTACATATATTAATGGGATTTTTTATTTCTGAAAAAAGTAAAGAGCAAATCCAAAGTTAGATGTGTTTTCATTCAGATGCACAATTCCTATTCCAAGTGCCACATGGATCTCAAGACCTTGTAATTTTCCATTCTTTTGAGGCTTTCCAGACATAAAAACCAATGGAGGTTAGCACTGATATAGTCAATGACTGTATAAAAAAGAAAATTAATGTGGGGAGCAGCAGTAAGTGACATGCCAGCATTCACCTCCCCAGTCCCCTGTTCTAAGCACTAGAGACTTTGACTTGCTGAATCTAGTTTTGCCTTTCAAATGATTTTTGGAGATGAATCCTCTGCCCTGAAAGCATCAGTCACCAATTCTGTAACAGCTGGGGATCAAACCCCCTGTTTGAGTGCTGGAGGGTCTGGAATCAGTCTCTACTGTCTTGGGCATGTTTTCCCATGGAAGCTGTGCATAAGTGAAGTAGTAAAAGCACCAGTTGGCAGTAGATGCAGTGCAGTCTGAGTGAGCTAAGCACACTCCCAGCATTGGCAGAAATATTAAGCTCCTCTTTGGTCTTGAGTTTTCTGAGTTCTCTGCAGATGTGAGTTCCCTTTAGGAAAGGCAGAGACAACCTCTGCTGGCCAGAGAGACTTCTGTCTGAAATGGTGAGGCTGGAAATGTCCCACGTAGGTGTCTGAGTGTATTAGAATTTAGATTTGAAGAATTCACACAAATAATACTGAAAACACATTTAAAGTATTTCAGGTACTGAGATGATGTCCTTACTGCCTGCTTTGTTCTTTGAAAATTACATAAAAATGCTTTTGCAGAACTTAAACATTCACAAGGTGCAGTTTGGCATTGTTAGAAGTAACTCTTGTTCTTGTGTCATATTCCTGTGTGAATGCATATGTACATATATGCACAAAATAAGGCTCTATTTCACAGGCATCTCTCTTCAGCCTCACATCTTTCTACCACTTCTGAAAGTCTGGAGAGGAGCAGAGACCTCTCCTAGACTGTCTCCCCCACTCTTAGAAAGCAGCTGTTTTTCACCACTGTTTGCAAGATGGACAAAATTTAGCAAGGAGTCGGCCTGAATCACTCCTCATTCTCCTGAAGAGCCATCACAGTAGGTGCCCAAATCCTCCTGAGTCCCTCAGCTGACTGCTCGAATACAGCTCTCTGTGGTCACACCAGGGGGTACTTGTTGGAGCCAAATAAATATTGCAGACATAAAGTTCTGCTGCTCTTTGTAGAAAAGGAATTAGGGTGATTCCATACGAAGCTGCATGTCTATATTTACTCTTTTCATCTGTGCTTTTTATGGGTCTAATTTTTTAAATTGTTTTGATCCCTTTAGAGTATTGACATAAAGATTATTGGTGCTTTAGCAAAATTGTTATATAGTGTTTAGAAGCTATGCCATTTCTCCTCTCTGGAATAATATTTTAAAAGGTAGCTCTACAGACTGCAAGTGTGGGAAAATTACATCAGAAGATGAAACACAGGAAAGGACACTTGGGGGAACTAAGACACCATATTCTACACTTTGCTGAAATGACAATAAGGGATTTTCTTTAGCCAAAGAAATCCCATAATTAATACTCAATTGAATAAACACTAAGTGAATTCTGAGTGCGGTTTTTCAAAGGTGCTCAACACTGAGGTAACTCCACTTTCATTCACACAGGAGAGCAATCAGCAACTTCAGTGAGAACAAAGCCTGGCCAGCACCACAGTGCCTCCTGAAGGTGATGGGGGAAATCAAGGAGGGAAGGATCTGTTCCCACAAAGGACCTGCTCAGGATATTGACAGTCCTCAGGATCAGATGCTCACAAGTCAACTGCCCTTAACTGAGATAAAAACAGAGTTATATTAATTTTCTTCACCCCTTTAGCCTGCCTTGCTCCTCCTCACACCCACATCTCTTAACATGTGAAACAATCATGCTGCATGGTTATGCATTTAAACTGCAATAGTACCACAGCTTATCAGACAAAATAACTGCACAAATGACCTTGAAAACAATAAAATAAAAGGTGATAAACACAAAATGATGCTAGGTCAGCAGCACACCTGGCCGCAACGGAGGCAAAGAGCATTACTCACTACTCCTCTGTTTTGCTGAGTAACCTACGCTTTTCCCTGGAGATGGAGCACAGCGAGCTCAGGCATGATGAAATCCCTGTGAATCCCTCCTCCTTTTCTGGGAGAGCGCTGGGGCTGAGCCTTTAGGTGGAGCTCACTTACCGCTGCATTTCCTGCTGGGCCAGCCCTGCAAGGAGGGAGACAGGAAGGCAGAAATAGTCTCCTGATTTTCACAGCCTGGGTTAATAGTCAGGTTCCTCACAAGCTACAAAAATGTGGCTGGAGGTCTTGTGTGCACCTGGCTACCTTTGCAGGATGTGTGTGGTATCAGAGACTGTTTGTTTAAGTCCACACAGCCAGGGAAACTCCCTTCAGGTCTACCTTGCATCCCAGTCTAAAGGGATCTGATAGACTTCAGCTCCAGAATGAGGCACAGGATGGCTCAGGAGTATGGGACAGTGGATGCATCTGGCACATTTCACTGGATGGCTGCACTGGGCTGTGGGATAGGGAGACTGTGTGATTGGGACAGGAGGATCATGCACAAGCTGAGCACGTGGGAAAGCTGAATTGACCTATTTCTTTCCTAAAAAATACCCCCAAACCCTGCAATTCCATTACTCTAATTTATTACTTTTACAATCAGTCTTATAACAGAAAGGCACAGATACAGATCAATATACTGTACAGACAATAAATAGACAATTTTAATTCAAAGAACCCAGATCCATGTATAATTGCACAGAAGGTGTGGAAATCAATAGCAATCACAGAGATGCTCTTAACATAGTCTCTCTAGTGACATCCTCACAAATAAAATGAGGAAACACAGTCTAGATGGATCTTCTGAGAGGTGAGTAACCAACTCCTCTCAGAGAGTAGCTACTAGTAAACACTCTCAAAATGGGAGATTACATCCCTTGAGGCCCGTCATATTTCCACTGATGACTGAGATGATGGAATAGAGAGGTGGCTTACTGTGTTTATATGTGGCATTAGGGACCACAAATACCAATTAGTACTCAAAGCAATCCTGACAAATTGAAGGTACTGCCTAAAGGAGACAGAAGGGAGACCTGAAAGATGCAGCAGACAGGAAAGAATAATCAGCTGTACAAATATAAGCCTTCTCCAGAAGGAGATATGGGGATTACGGTGGGTCACAGCAGAGCATAAGTCAACAACATTATGTTGTTATTAGAAAGCCAAATGTGATACCAGGCAACATCATGAGGTACCTGAAGCAATCTTTCCACTTTATTCAGTGTTTGTGAAGCTTCAACAAGAACAGTGGGATCAGTTTCAGGCTCAAGAAAGATGTTCACTAACTGGAGAAAGTATAGAGGAGAGAAATTCAAATAATCAAAGGGCATGAAAACATAGCCAGTAAGAAAGCATCAAAGGAAGTGGGTTGTATAATCCAGAGGAGAGAGGGATAAGGGAAAATATGCCAGAAATATGAACATATGCAAAGAGAAGCTGCAGGGATTAAATTCCTGTTATCCATAATGAAAAACACATTCTTACACAGAAGACATGGAAATAGTTACAGTAAGTGGCTGTTTAGAGATATTCCTAGGTGCCTTTAAGAACAGTTGAGATAAATATTTAGGTATAGTCAATCCTACCTCCAGATGGTGCAGTGAATTAGAGGATCTCAAGTTTCCTTCTGTGCCCTGGGGTGTAATACTGTGTAATGACCATTTTGTCCCAGAGTGTCTCTCTTGGGTAAGTTCATGATGCATGGCCCCTGAGGAGAGGGTTAAAAAAACTGTGCCACTAAACTAAGCAGAGGAGGTCAAAGCTCAAGTCCTCAGTGCAAGAGCTGCTGCAGAAACACGACGTCAGTGACTCTCAGATTGGGAAGCAGAAAACGAGAGTCACTTGCGAGCTGACACTGAAACTGAGCTAAAAACACAGCAGAGCTGCAACATTTAGAGAGTAAATATACCCTGAATTAGTTTCATATGACAGGGCAGCCTGCAGAGGCCTGGCAGCATTTGGCATGTTGAAGTGTACGCTAAGTTAGCCTATTTGTTCTGACTGTTCTTTGGCAGGATGAAATCTCCCTTTAGCATGAGCTCTCAGTGCCTGCTGCAAATGCTGGTAGAGCTGAGGGAGATTCAACCCAGAGTCTTGAGAAGTGCCTCTATGCAATCTGCTTTTACTCTTTTTCACCCAATTTTTCTTTCCAACAGTGACCTGATTCTAAATAGATATCCCATTTGTTCTGAAGGACAGTGTCAAGACCATAAGAGTCTTAGGCTTCGTAGCTGTGAAGTTATATAAAAAGGGGGGGTGGCCAAAAGGCAGGGGAAAGTATTTTGAAACTTCAAAAAACAGTCCAAGAGGAAATATGTTGAGAGGAGAAGGTAGTGGTGAATCATAAGGATTTGTAACCACAAAAAGTAAATGCTGCTTCCATAGAGAAGAGGAACATGGAGCTACACTATCAGAGCAGTCATCTGGGAATGACTGGAGCCTCTCTTAATGACAAACAGCAAATATTAAGTGAAGAAGTTTGAGGAACCTCAGTCTTTCCTTGAGTCAACTTTGCTGTGCGTGCCTCTGCTAGAGCACTAAAGCTTGAAGATCCCAATTCAGGAGGCTCCTGGGCAGCTTCACTGACTTCTGGTATTGCAGCATCAGCTTTTACTGACCGCTGCTTATTCCACAGGCTTAGAGATGACATCCAGGATGAGCTGTTCCATCACCTTTCTGAAGATGAAGGTGAGACTGATGGGCCTGTAGTTTCCTGAGTCCTCCTCGGTGCCCTTTTTGAAAACTGGAGTGATGTTGACTTTCCTCCAGTCCTCGGGTTCCTCTCCTGGGGATCACCTTCCCTGACCTGTGATGCCTGTGCTGGGGGCAGGAGTAAAGATTTCCCTTAGCCAGGATTGGAGCCTGTAAGTTTCAGAATGACATGATTTGGTGGCTAATAAGCAACACCATTGCCTCTGGAACACGTCCTTGTTCAGGATGCACTTTACATTTGGTGGAATGATGAAGGCCAGCAGGATATGAGTGTTGGAAACTGTTTTTTTAGAAATTACACAGTTTCTGTCCATGACAGTATATTAACAGTTGGATTTGATGAACCTAAGAGGTCTTTTTCAACCTAAAAGATTCCATGGCTATCTAACATTGGTCATTTGGGGAAAGAATTATTATGAATGCATAATGCCATCTTAAAATATAAATGTCAGGGACAAGTTCCAGTGTCTCCAAGTTTCAAAAGATCCTCAAACGCAACAGTGAGTGCCCTGGCCACATGAGACTGACTATTTCCCTGCAATATTATCCACAGAGGAACTGTTCTCTGGGTCTGTGGAATCACAGAATAGTTTAGGACCTTAAAGGTCTGTCCCTGTGCGTATCTTTATTAGAGCATGTCCTATTCAAGGGTCCATACCTGTTTCTGCATTGGTCAACACTCATCTGGAGCTCAGGACACCTTGCATAGGCTCTTTTCACTCAGAGGGGAGTGAAAACAAATTGCAGCTATTCATAATGAAGAAATCAATCAACATTAAGCACATACAACAATATTCCAAGTCTGGATCAAACAAATGTCACTACGTGCACTTCTCTACAGTACCTGTGCCTATACTTGTGCTCCTGTCACCATAAACTCCCTCATGTAAGCTTTACCCAATTCACCCTGTTGCTGTTCACTGCCAAAGTCTTGTACATCTGCAAGCTCTTTCTCAGGCATGGCAAACCCCTGTGGAAGGAGGTACAGCAACAGTGCCACATCACAGCTAGATGGGAACTAAACAAGGAAGTTTCACAACAAGTTTAGAAGGCATGGTCACTGTTTACAAAGAATTGCGCAAAGGGAAACGAGATACCGAAAATTCCAGATGTGAACTTGGGAGAGAGAAAGCAAACTTTGGGATAGAGCAGAGCTGCCTGGAAAGAATCTGTTGCGGTTTAAGGCATGACTGGCATGATCCCCCTATTCCGAGTGGCTGGAAAGACTGCTCAAGTGAACAATATTGCTTATTTTGCTGGGATCCTTTACACCCCCTCATTCCAGTTTCACTGTTTCCTCACATGGATTAGCAGTGTTTCAGTATCAGCACCACCTGGAACAGCGTGAATGCAGCTGCCATCCCAGCTCCAGGAGGCCTCTCTGGCCCTCCATCAACACTGAGCCCACGTGAAACCTGTGAGGTTGTCTCTGACCTTTTGATCAAGCAAAGTAAATACAGGCACTATGGGCCAGCCCAGCTCTGCAACACAGTTTGCAGTAACACTGAACCTGGAAGACAGTTTTGCGCATAGTGATCTCTCAGGGATGCAAAAATGGTGCTGGCTTTTCCCAGGAGACAGCTCAAGGGCAGAACAGATGCATTAAAGAGTTTGACTCCCAGGTATTTAATTTAGTGGCTTCTGCCTACCTTGTGCAGTATCTCTCACCCCTCACCGTGACACCAAGACTGCAGAGCCCAGCAGCTGTGCAATGGGGGGATAATCCATGCTGTGCAACACTTTCTTCAGAGAGAAAACTATACCTGTTTCTAAAGGGAATGATATTTTATAATGCAGTAAAAGCCAGTGGTTATGGGCTACTGAGTGTCAATTTAAAAGATAGAGGTACATCAAAGAATCTAATTTCGGAATACATTCCTTCATTAAGCAAGCTTCATGGCTGTATAATGTACAATCCCAGAGTCTCCTATGAAAATGTCAGGATTTTTTTCAGAAATACAAAATACCACATATATTTGCTAATTAATCATAGTGTGCTTACTTTGCTTATCTCTACTATTTTCATTGGTCTGTCAATCCCAGATGAAATGCTGACTTTCCTAACAAACTCAGGGTATTTGAAATCACTAACCAGTATTCAAAAGGCCAGATCTTTCTGGTGCTGTCTATACATATTCTCCAAGTATGAAACTATGGAAATACACTCTGTTTATTAAAATCTTACATCAGTGCTAAGGCATTTATGACTGTGAATTCATAAGACCCGACTGACAGAATTGCTTCAATATTGTCAATTGCTTCAATTGGCATAATTTAAAAGTCACATTTTGTTGCCAGAAGAACTACCAGATGAGATATTTCTTGTACCTTTGTCCAGGTATCTTTGGACAGGTATCAGTTTCAGAAACCTGTGTGACTTAGACAATGTCTAAGTCTAATAACTGCTTGTACATGTTAATGTTCTTTTCCTTTAAAATCATGCATGAAAAGCAAACCAGTTTTTTCAAACCCAGTAATTTTAGAGTAGCAATAATAATAATAACACAGGCTTTCAGAAAACAGTCCCTGCCACCGCTATGAATCTCTCCACCAACTCTCAACAGTCACCAGAAAAAGATCACAAAATACATCAGTGATCAGCCAATTAAAAAAAAATGTGGCAGAGGTTGCAGATGACTACAAACCAGCCCCTCACACCACAATCTGCAACACTAAAAAAATGTCCAAACAATGAAACTTATTTTGTGATCTGTCTCCAAACTGGTGGAGAGACACAGCTGATGAACCACCCCAAGCTAAACTAGCCACATGCACAGCAGAGCAGTAAGGAGTGCTACTCTTCCCAGAAGATGCATAAGTTTTCCTGACCACTCTGCTTGTATTACAGATACATGCAGGGAACAGGAATAAAGGCTGAGGAAGCTCAGGCTCACTCAGCAACAGTAGAGAACACCAACAATAGGGAATCAGAAGAAAATAATGCAAAACAAGACAGACCAAAAGGTTAGGGAAAGAGGCAAGACTTCAAAAAGAGTATAGACTAAAACCAGTGCATTGTTTGATCCCAGGGCATCATTTGGATTTTAATACAGTGGACAAATGCTCTCAGGCACGTGGTGGGATTCCTGAGGCTGTCTTTTTCAGGGCCACAAGTTGGACTTTGCTGATCCAGCTCATGATATTCTATGATTCTATATTTTAAAATAAAAAGATGTCTGAACAAGGAAAGTGGATGGATATGGCTTTGCAGAGTACTCTGACACAAAGTGCCTGCACAAAATGAGTTAAAAATGTCTGACACATCACCATCAGATATCAACCATTCCCCCAGAGAGGCATGAGAGACAGCAATGGCCACTGCATGCACAAAGGAGTCAATCAGTCAAATGCACACAGTGGCTCAGGACCAAGATCTTAATCCCAACAGAGGTAATGCAGAAGGCTCACCTTGATTTTCTTTCTGCCATCTGCTATGAAATGAGAATTGCCAGAAGATGAAGGATCACTGCAGTCCTTCTCCCAAGCATGCCAGGCAGTAGGATCAGGTATTTGAGCATGACAAGCTTCTGTTTTCACACTGTAACCTAGATGGTTGATACCCTAGACTCTAGATGATATTCTGATTCAAGGATCCAGTTCACGAAGATAGAGCCAGGACCAGGTGAGGTCTTCAGATAAAACAATTCCATTCGATGCAGTCACCAGCAATAAGAAACTAGATCTCCTTGACCTGAGGAATGGGACAGAAACAAGGTCATCTGGTGCTGTCTGACTGCTTGCTTATCTCTGTAAAGCAACAGCACTTAAAATATCTTGTCTGGTACTGATCTCCTCTAAAATCTAATATTTGTAAACTACAAGCTGGAGTTACATTAACAACATACCAGCTGCTTCATGATACCAAAACACTGACTGTGAGAAATGTGAGAGAAGATTTTATCTGAAAACTATTGTTCAGTGTCTGTATGTGACAGTAGTCAAAATTCTGACATATCTAAACTCAAAGTACTTTTATTTCATTGAAACTAGAAGATTGGCTTCCATAGGAAGTGAATAGGAAGCAGCCTCATTTTGAAGAAAACAAAGAGACTTATGTCTGGTTCTAGCTGCCCGGTAGAGAAGTGCTGTTATAACCAAAACACCTTTTGAAAGTTAAGCTTATTAAAATAATCTAGTCCTTCAAGAGGAGCCACATCTAAAGAGGAAGACAATAAGCAAAGATAGACCTAAATACTTAGAGAGGCAAAAAAATAGCATGAATTTGAAAAGCTCTGCTTACTGTCAGATCCAGATTCTGTGGATTTTAAACTACTGTACATCTAGTACGTAGTTTGTCTTTTAAGTAAATGAGTTAAAGCAAACATACAAGAAAAGTTGATGAGGAGCTGAACTTGGGTATTTATAGGGTAATAAAAGATTTTGGAGAAGGAATAGGCCTGAAAAGAATAAAAACTGTACATAGCATAGAAAGGAAGAATAATAAAAATTAAAGATAAAAAATAACAAACCAACAAAACAAACACAAACAAAAACAAGAAGTACAAGTCAAACAAACAAAAAAGAGCATGGAAAATCTAACCCAAGCCTCAGAGTACAGGATCAAGTCCTGACCTCAGAAGATTTAGCACTGAAAGTTTTGGATTAAACTCAGCTCTTGGCAATGCTGGGATTTTGAATGTTTAGAAAACCCGGAGTGCAAAGGGCAATTAGAAGATAAAACCTTGGTTCTGGTCCAGCATACAGCTCATGCCCTTTGTGTCTGTGGGTGCTCAAAATCTGCTATGACATCAACAACAAGCAGGGCCCAGCCTTCCCACGTAAAGGGGTTCTCTGTGCCCACTCAGGAAGCAGCATCAGCTTTCTTTCAGGGGACTGAGGAGCTCTGGTAAAAGGCACAGAGGATGAGCAGAACAGCACAGCCCTTTGCAGAGTTAGTCCCAGGCTTTGTGGAAGAGCAAGGAGACAACTCATCTTGAACTCACAACCTGTTTTGTTTATCAGGAGCAAAGACAAGATCCTGTGGTCTCTAATAAATAGATCAAGTGGTAAGTTTCCAGGGAAATTTTGTTTGTCTTTTGGTTTCCTTCTTGGTTGGAAGTATTAGCACTTCTGTCACCTTCACTAGAGAACTGTGTGAGTAGCTCTTTGCTCCCTAAGCACACACCTGCAGTTGGATTTAGTTCACTAGTTCTAAACATCTGAAAGTTTATCTAGTCTAAGTCAATTAGTTAACTGTCCTTGGAGTGAGCCAGGCATCTCAGGAGAAAACTTGTCCCACTTCTCTATTAACAATCCAAGCATAGTATAAATCAGTCTCTAAAACCACCTCTCTTTCATGACACAGAGAAGGGAGCTTGTGGGCCAGTGCAGATGGCCAACATAAGATTAAATGAATCCCACCTGTATAAACGATAACCTCTTAACCTTTTCCTCTTTAGATTTAGATTTTTTCACTAGCAAGCATATTTCCCAATATTATAATTATTTTCATGGCTCTTCACTGAAGCCACTTAGATTTACACAGGGCCATCCTGGACTGTGGAAGTGTGCATGGAAATGTAAACAGCATCCCCATAGCAGTCACAGCAGCATTGCCATATACACATATATAATACCTAAGACATGCATAATAACCTCCATATCAATACATGACAGTCTGTGTCCTGTTGTTCATTATTTCAATTATTTCCCAAGTTTGCACTGTAAGACCTTCTGGAGTATCTTCCTGCAGGCTTTCTCCAGCAGAATAACATGAGTTTTGCTACTGATGCTGGTTTGTTTCACCCCAGCTAACAATTAAGGAATGAGGCATTAGAGGCACATGGGGAAATACACAGAGAGTGAGGAACCAGAAGAATGCAAACTTAGAAACTCCCTTTGACTCCAGCACAGGTGAAGTAAGTCAGCAGTGAATTACTAATGAAGGCTGGCAGCGGCCAGACTGAAAGGGAGCTATCCTTTAAGTGACAGATGGAAACAGTGTGCTGTGACTTCGATAGATGAAAAGCAGCAGGACCATCATGATCAAGCGAAAATAAAAGGTAACCAGCCATTATTCACAAGAAAGCACTTTGCATAACTGAAAGGCATAACTTGTCTCTTTATGAACTCTTCAGATTAGGTTATTGGTGAAGGACGTGGCAGATTTTTTTGTTAAAATGATGAAAGTGTTTTATTTCCTCATATGTTCTGAGGTGAGCCAATTCATATTACACAGGACACTGTCTGTTTAGAGGTAGAAGCAGGAATTTCACTGCTATCATTTGCTTTGCATCTTTAGCCTTTGCTCATCTAGTTCAAGAGAAAAAAAACAACACAAACACTTGAGCTCAGACTTTAAACAAGGGTCAGGAAAAAGACAGGCACTATATAGCAAAGACTGTTGGTTTTCAGTTCAGAACAAGTTGTCTGGTCACCGCTTACAAAACACTGATTATTTTGGAGCAATACCCTTTTGATTAAGTCTGTCCTTAACTTAAGTCTGTCTCTGTGTGAAGCAGGAATACAGCAATTTGGATTGCTCTCTGCTATTCCAGGTTATGCCCTGTCTGGCGGTCTCTTTTATGGTATTTGGTCTATAGGTGAACAGAAGGGCCCTCATTGAGATTAGTTCTCCTGCATGGACAGTGTGGGAACCAGTGCTCCACCTTGCCATGCTGTTCACATGGAGTTCAATTTAGCTGCTGCTGTTGAGATTTATTTTTTTATTTTCCATGTTTGTTACCTGCTAAGGTACTTTAATTTTTCTAACTCCTTTACATCTACATAAAGCATTACTTTCCATTCTGTCATTATCCTTGCCTGTATGACCTGTGGGCCAGTCCACCAGGTCTTCTGCATGGCAGGAACTGGCATTGCCTGTGAATGAATGCAGTGTCTTTAGAAATTGGCACAAGTCCACATCACAGATGCCATGGCAGTACCAGGTACCTTTGCAGATAGGCTTGTAACAATACATTATGTATTTATGTACATTACATTGTATTTACAACATATTTAAATATATTAAATTAATGATATGTTAATGTAACAATAGCCAGCACCACCACAAACCTGAAAGTGGATTTCTTTTGGAGAAAGATTTTGCAAAAAAGAGAAGCAATAGGAAATTGAATCAGCCTGGACTGTAGCTGATTGTCAGGAAAAGATTAGCATCGTGCAAGGATGAGCTTGACACTGGGAAAATAATTTATGCTAGTTTAAGCCTTTTTCCCTGCTTTTTCTTTGTTGATTATGTTAGTAAGCATGCACATATTTGCATGTTTACCATAATTGTTATTAAACCTTGCATCAGAACGGTGACTGCATCAGTCACACATCTGTAAATTGGGTTCATTAGGATAGATGGAGAGAAAGGAAAGTAGAGACTATGACGTAGGAGTAGTTGGAATGGCTTAAAATATCACATCAATTTTCTTAAGCTCTCTGTTGGGGTTTCATTGCACATGCAGTCTTGATGAATAGGTTCTCTGTGAGATCTGATGGGGGACCTGTGACTGACTCTTTGTTGTGTTAGAGCCTGCATGGCCTCCCTCCACTGAATGGGAGGCTGCCTCTATACCCATTTGACCAGCAAGATCCTTAAGTCTAAATAGGCAGATAGTAATAAGAAAGCCAAAATAATTTGGTGTTACAATGCTGTGTTCTAGAAATTTGTGCACTTGTATTTAATGGTTATGGCATTAGTAGAAACCTAATTTTGGGTATTGCTCCAGCCTGGGGGTGGGACAGACCCAGGCTGCCACCCTCCCTTTTTTGGGGGCCCCCAAGATCCTGGCCTCCAGCCCCAGGCAGCTGCTGGCCTGGCTGTACCATGGCACTCAGACCCTTGTTCTGTTCTTGTGCTGTGGCTCTGTGTGCTCAGAATGTGAATGTTTACATTCACTCATCACTTTTACTAATAAGCTTAATCTGGTAGGTTTTACATTTAATGATCAGTCCTACTTTGAATGCAATCTGATTGATAAAATATTCAATTTTTGCTTATTAGCTCTAGATTAATGTCAGACTGTGTATGTCAGATGAAAAATCTTGGCTATTAACATTTAGCCTCTCCAATTCACTGCTAATCGAGATACATTTTAGTCATGGTTGATGCCATGGTAGGGTGAGGGGACAGACTAAACAATCTCCTGAGACACCTTACAGCAGTTTTCCTTCAGTGGAAAGCCTGGCATGCTGCTTATGCTCATTTAATTGTACAGTATTTCAAAAGCACTGACATGTGCTTTCACATTTTCTGCACTTGATTGCATTAAAAAAAATTGAAACTGTGTAAAACTTCTGTTTAAAAATGCTTTTAAACCTGCATGGCTCCTGTAACGCCACTATTCAGCAAACCCAAAGGTACTAACCAGCAGACCAGCATGCCTTGCTTGCAGACTAGGAAAATAGCAAGCCATATTCACCCCACCTTCAAGGGGTTCTCTGCCACAGACCAGTAAGGAAGTACAAGCACCAGATTCGTGAGGTGCCTGAAAGGACCGAGTCTCAGGGTATGCTCGTGGATGATGGAAGATCCAATTTTCTTTTTCACAGCCAATCTCTGTTATCTTTCTCTTCAGTTTCTCTGTATGTGACAGCAATGCTCTAGGGTTGTTATCTAGAGTTACCTGGGCTCCTCAGCCTCAACCTCTGCCGTCAAACTTGCCCTGTCCTGCTCTGACCCCACTTATGAAGGTCTGTGATCCTCTGTGGTTTCCCATGATGTCCACGTGCCACGAGGGTAGGAGCAGGATGGAACACCCAAAGCTCACTGACAGAGACCTGTCACAGTGTGAGTTTGCATCCAGGCCCAGGAATGTAGAAAAACTCCTGGCTTTGGTGATATTGCTGTCGCTGAAGCACCCTAGTGATGCAGGTGCTAATATAGTTTGTAGGTAACAGAGGAATCCCTTCTGATGCTTTGATTAAAGGTGATGTCAACAAACATTATCTGCCAGTAGGAAATTTCAGCAGTGGGAACTGGCTTGTCCTGAAGAAGAGAATTTCCTGCTGAATATGATGAAAAGTGACTGTAACACATAACAAGCAATGAAAAGCTGGTTTATTAAATGTGCTGCTCTTCTCAGTAGAAGGTGATAGGATGTGCAATTTAAAACGCTTCACTGTGTTTTTACCAGCCACTGACCAGACAGTCATGAACTGGGTGCCTAAATGCTACTACTTAGTCTTTCTAAATGTGGCGATCTTTGGCTTTGACCTCTACTCCATCAACTTTCCACTAAATCCTCAAAATTCAGTCCAGGCTGCCAGTACATTTTCTACCAGACAGTATAGCTATTTATGCCATTTCATTGCCAGTGTCAAAGTACCTAAGAAAAATCTATGAAAAAAATGTATTTTGTCTCAAAGAAGTCCTGTTTTGAGGTAAGAAAATGTGGAGGCTCTCAGTTGCTGTGTCTTCACAGAAAGTTTGCTTTGCTTTTAACATTGTGCATTCAAAGGATAATAAGCCAAAATCCAGACAGAAGACACTCTATCTATTTAATTAGTTAGAACCACATGGGATGAGAGAAGTAATGGGACCATAAAATACCAGAAACTGAATCCTAATATGATTAGATGGGAGGGTTTCAGACAAAAACCAAACCAAACCAAAAACAAAAAACCAAGAAGCCCAAAAAATTCTATGCTATCAAAGAGGCTGTATAAGGATCATGCGCACCATTCTGCTTGTACCTGTTGAAGATAGATACTTTTGGACTGAGACCAGTGCACAGAACAGCTACCAGGATCATCAAATCTGTATCACATTATGCGAGGATACTGAAGTGCTTGACAAACCTCACAACAGTGCATATGGAAAAGTAGAGAGGGGAACACGTTACCTGGTTAAATGCATCATGGTGTAAACGTTTTGGAAGCAGAAGCTAGAGGAAAAAAAATGAACCTTTGAACCAGATTTATTGCACTGTCACTTGAGGTATTATGGAAGAGGGACAGGGAACCCTGTCCAAGCTCTCATGGCCTGTTTCTTTCAATGAATGGCTCCAGCAAATGGAGAATGACAGAGACTGAACAAACATCTTTGGCTTAGAGGAGTCTTGGAGCTGGGTACCTTCTGCCTTGAGCTTGCTATGTATGGAAGGTCAGATATGACTGACATGACTGCTGCATGTGACCTGTACAGATACACCAGATGAAACATATTTGCAAGATTTGATCATACCCAAAGTCAGTTCTCCTGGAGCCATTCTTATGTTAAAGTAGAAACCTGTTGGGTGTGTAGGGAGCCAGCCTAAAGGCTCCAGGTGAATGTGATGACTGTTGTTTGAATGAGCTAGTCCTTTTCCCTGCAGGGAAAAGGGGGGTCTCTTGGGGGGTCTCAGCAGATGACTCTGTTTGGATGTCAATGTGGAGGAGCACTGAGATATGTCACCGTTCACACAGGACAAACAGCAGTTGGCACCAGGTGCTGCTCATTTGGAAGGGCTCTCGGGGGAAAGCACTAGCTGGTCTTCCAGAGTCCACACCTTCACAGAGTCACACAATATGCTGAGTTGGAAGGGACCCAAAAGAATCACTGAGCCCTGCACAGGACCATCTTCAAGAGTCACACCATGTGCCTGAGATCATTCTCCAAATGCCTCTCGAACTCTGCCAGGCTTGGTGCTGTGACCACTGCCCTGGAGAGCATGTTCCAGTGCCCAGCCACTCCCTGGATGAAGAACCTTTTTCTAATATCCAGCTTAAGCCTCCCCTTACACAACTTCAGGCCATTCCCCTGGGTCCTGTCACTGGTCACAGAGCAGAGATCAGTGCCTGACTCTCTTCTTCCTCTCACGGGGAAGTTGTAACTGCAATGAGATTTCCCCTCACTCTCCTCCAGCTGAACAGACCAAGTGATCTCAGCTGCTCCTCAAACACCTTCTCCTCAAGGCCCTTCACCATCTTCATTGCACTCCTTTGACACTCTCTAATGGCTTAATCTTTCTTATATTGTGGTGCCCAAAACTGTCACAATATTCCAGGTGAGGCCATCCCAGTGCAGAGCAGAGCGGGACAATCTCCTCCTTTGCCCGGCTGGCGATGCTGTGCCTGATGCCCCCCAGCACACGGTTGGCCCTCCTGGCTGCCAGGGCACTGCTGACTCATATTCCACTTGCCACCGACCGGGACGTCCCCCCCAGCCAGGGTGGCTGCAGAGGATGATTCCATCACTTCCAAGGCCTTTGTTACAGCGCTCCTCAAGCAGGGGCGCGTTCCCTGCCCAAACCCTCCGGGAGGCAGGACGGAAAACACCCACCCGCGCTGTGGGTCAATAACCCCCCAGCCGTATCCCAGCCCATCCCCGCACCGTGGGACGGCT
>VXBX01008285.1:165626-179813 GCA_013400415.1 Scytalopus superciliaris
AGTCCAGGGGTGTTATGCAGAAGCCCTCGGTCACATGTGATTAATTTAAATATTGGGCTGCCTTTTGTTTAGTGTAGGTAGAAGCATAAAGGAAAAAAATGCCTGAAATCAGCTGGATGGCTTAGGAAGTTTCTAGCTCCCCTTTCAGCACAGGTGTGGATCTGAGAGCATGAGCAGCCTGGCAGAAATGGAGACACCACTGGGGGCCCTGGAGCCTTCTTGCATTTCAGTGGCAATCTGCTGTTTTTAACTCAATCCAAGCTGGATCACCTCTGTGCCTGCCCACAGTGAATCTCCCTAATGTTTGTTTGGTTCCAAAATACATGTGCCAAATAAATTGTGTATGTGCAGAAGGTTTTATTTGGTTTGTTTTTGTTTTTTTTTTTTTTGTTGTTTTGGTTTTTTTTGTTGTTGTTGTTGTTTTTTTGTTTTTTTGTTTTTTTGTTCTGTGCCATTGGCATATCAGTTGCTTTTTTGTCCCTTAGCATTGGGAGGTATGCAGTGTGATAGCTGCTGTCCTGGATGGTAATCTCAGTGCATAATGAGTGGGCAGACATCCACAGATCTAAGTAATATCTCTGGCCAAACCACAAATTACTCAAGATGTGTTGCAAAATGTCATTTTGTTCATCCATTTTACACATGGCTTTTACTTTCTACTATTTGTTAATTTATAATTTTAGATGTCTGTTTAGCCATTATGTTAAGGTGTGCAGCGTGCAATTTGAATGACATACAAAATGCAGTGGCAAAACCATTGGCATTATTTCCTTAGAATGATTCTCTGATAACAAACTGCTGAATAATGATTGCATGTTTCAAGTATGTTTATACAATTAGCAAAAAATTAACTGTTCCTTTTCTAAAAAATACAGTTGATTCTGGATACAGTGTTATGGCTACTTTTTGACTTATACCATGTTTCACGGTGAAACTCAATTACAGAAATTAGCCAGTGGTAATTACCTGTTCATACCTTGTAAACACAAACATTTCCAGTGGTGTGGTTTTGTACAGCAGTAGTGCTACATTCCCTCTGTTGAATGAGTTGGAGTGAAAGAGTTAGTGTAACAGCTTTTAATGTACCCTTGTTTTTTTATGGTTGCCATGGGAATATTTTCATGGCAAGTCTGTACAGCCCACTTATGTTTTTCTGTAAGAGCAGTCAGAACAGAGAAGGAGTGCTATGCCATGTTAAATTGTGTGCTTCAACCTGTAGACAGCAGCAAGTGGCAGTGGGGATGTAGGGAACCAGTTTTCTATTGACTTCTTTTTACACTAAATCTTCACCAAAGCTCTCTGGTTTCATGCCATAGCAACTTTTCTCCTGTCTTCACAGAAAGGCTGGGGAAATCTACAGGCACAAAAAGTACTGTTGACTAAGTACCCCTCCTCAGTCACTTTCCTTTAGCTGCTGTGGGCCACTCCTGCTTCACCTCTCATTCACATTTCTCTGTTAATCATTGACCTTGCAGCCGGGTGATGAAACTGTGGTTTTATATCACCTTACACTGGTTGAGATCTCCTGCTAACATGCACAGCTGCTGCAGAGATCTCTGCTCCTGCCCACTGGAGAGTGAAGTGTATGATTTTTAAAATGAGGGACTCCTTGGAGACCAGGTTTGTTAACACTCCACATTCGATGTGCGTTCCTTCCGAAAATCTCTGATTTTGAGCTGCCTGAGGTGCAGCCAACTGAGACTCCGTGGTTACTGCCTTTAGGGGAGGAAGGCATCAGTCGGTGCACAGCTGTGGAAGGGCAGAAAGCTCTTGTAACATTCAGGTGTGCTCGAATTGGCCGTCAGCAAAGCAGGTGATTGCAGAGCAAACAAAGAGGTGCTGTGCCAGCACAAGGATGCAAACAAACCTGTCACAGGGCTGCCACCTGGCCATCTGTATTCTCTTTATTTCTTTAGGTTAATGCAAGCTGTCCATTTGCAAACTCAGACCTTCTTTGGCAATAGCTCTGTCCATCTTTTTATTCAGATGTAATTAGTAGGGTTTAAAATTTAAAGAGTAAAATAACCTGATGATGGGAATAACAGTGCAGAGGCCTTCACGACCTGCCAGTCACTGTTCTCCTCTTTTATCTGAAGATGCCACTTCCTTTGCTGAATCATTTTTAGTGTCCTTTATTGGAGGTTTGATGAAAGGAAAGAACAAATTTAAGAAGTGACTAATTTTAATTTTGTGTAATGAAAATATACTAATTTCTTTCAAGTCTAAAAAAAAAGGTCTGTGGTTTTTCTGAAGATGTCAGATTTAATCATAGTAGAGTTGATGATAATGAAGACCTTTGAGAAACAGGAAGATTTATAAAAGAGTAGATTCTGGTTTATGGCTAAAACTTCAGCATAAGTCCTTGAAATATTTTGTGAATGGTGTAGATTGGAAAGAAATGTTTTAAAAGAAAATTTCCCAGTCTAAAAAGGCATATATGAAAATGTTTATCCTCACACTGTGTGTAATACGCCTTGTGCTAAAGAGTATTTAGATCAGAAGCATAACAGACCCTCACAGAGCTGGAACTTGCGTCATAGCAGGTTCTTCTCTTTGTTTAGTTGTCATTTTTTCTTTGAAGGGCCCCTCAAGCATTAGAAAACTATGAAGTCACATCATCAAACTTGTTTATCTTCTTAATTGGCACACCAATGACAGAAATTTTCTTCAAATAAAGTCCTGGAATCTGTTCAGAGATTTTGTTTAAAGACTTTCTCCGTATGTTTTCAGAACCGCCTTCCTGTCCCTGCTTTTGCCATGGGAACCTCTTTCCTCCTTTTGTTTTCAAGAAAATTATCAGATTTTATGCTAATGTTATGCCAGTCCTACTTAAGAAAATGTTTCTCTTAAATCTCTGCTGCACAGATTATACAATCAAAGTAAGGTTAATTGATTCTTTTTTTTTTCTTTTTTCCTGAAAGGTGAAACTCTCTCTTAATTATGGTGAATGTTATTTGAAGTATGCTTAGTGTTTGGCTGATCACGAGCAGTCTGTCATGTTCCTGTAAGTTTAGAACCAAAACATACTGTAAGATAAAGAATTTCCTTTGTTATGTTAGATTTTAAAAATATTTACATACCTATTCTTGCATTATTGAGATACTTCTGTTCTCTCTACTCTTCTCAAGCCTTGCTTTTTGTTTGTGTGGTCATCTAATACTCTGTATAATTACAGTAGCTCTCACTGCATCTGTAAGTCAGTTTCAAGTTGCTTTAAAAATAAAAACCAAACCAAAACACCAAAAAACAGAGCAGGTGTTTTGGGGGCCGTTATCTGAAGCTGTTCTATCTGTCTTAAAATAGACTGATGCAGAAGGCAAATTTGTTTTTTTAAAGCAAAACTAGGACACGTTGCAAGAAAACTGTAGACAGGATGCATAATCTTCAGTAGATACTTCTTTCTTTTTGCTCTCTGGTGGTAATTTACAGTGTCTCAATACTCTTCCTCTGAAAAGATAGCTTGCCAAACAGGACACTGTATTTTTGGAGAACTTTACGTGTCCTATGCTAGATGCCTGTTTGGAGAAGAAAAAATCCCAGACCAAAACAGGGTGTGGGCATGGGTGAAGTAGCTGTGCATGATGAACTGGAATGGATATGTCTGTGGGAGGACTCTGACCCTCTCCAGGGGATATCACACTCTGTGGGATGCACTGTGGGAAAGGGAATCCAGCACATTCCTGGTCAGTTGACGTGATGAAGCTCTTGGTTCACATTTTCAGTCCCCTGTCTCTGTATTTGCAATCAGGGAGTTACTCTTTTTGTGTTCAACTACTCTCATGGCTACTGTGAAGGAGTATGAGGCAGTTTGGTGGAGCCTGTATTCGACTTCTAGATATTTCACAGAAAAAAAAAAATTGGCAATGTGCAGTAAACAGAACAGAAAGCAGATGCATAATGTTGTGAAATAGTTTGGTAGCCTAGGCAGCAGGGACAGCACTTGTAATTCACTGTCTGATACCTCCTAATTGGTCTGAAAGTTGATTTGATAAGAAGCTTTCCAGTCTACCTGCAGGAGCCATCTCATCTCACAAGGCTCAGAGTGATGCATCATTAAGGAAAGCTTTTCCATTAGCTTATTTAGCAATTATGAAAGAGTGTTATTAAGGAAAATTCATTCAGTCTGTTCAACAAAATGTAAAAACCACTATGGAAGGGGCAAAACCAAAATAAGTTAGGGTGGTAAAATTTTGGGCAAAGAATTGCTGGATAGCTACTCTGGGAAATAAGTGGTAGAGAATCAAAATTTATGTGTAGCAGTAGATGTTAGGGTTACATACTGAAAACTCCACAGGATTTTCTTATCTATACTGCTGAACTGGATATTTTTGTGACAAACAAGATTAGAAACAGGAGAGGCTGAAAGCTCTTTGTAAGAAAGCTCAGAGCATTGTTTTCTTGGACAACCACCTGCAGGGGTGCTTTTAGTTGGTGGGATTTGTCAGTCTAATCTAATCACACTGCAGGTGTTGGTTGGTGTTTGTCTGCATTAGTGTGTTGGGTCAGATCAAGTGTGTGCCTGGAGCACATCTGCTGACTGACCCTGCTTACTGCTCTGTGGTGTGCACCATACTTTGGAGTGTCTGCATTGGATTCCTTGTTGCCTTAGACCAAATGGGAAGATATGCTGTAGGAATTCACCTTTTGAGCTCCAACCTCTAGTGGGATGTTCAGCCTCTAGGGCCATACAAGAGCTAGTCTAAATCCCTTTCAGGCAAATAGTGTGGATACTGCATACTCCTATTGTACTCTGCAGATATTCTGCTGTTCTGCATTGTTTACTAACACAGACGCTGCAAACTTGCTGTCTTTGTAAACTCTTAGTTCTGCTGCTCAAAGGTAGTGACATGGAAAGAGTAAGCATTTCAATTTTGTGCTCCCCTTCCATGCAGGCACAGTTAAAAATAATTTACTTGGTCATCCTGACCATGGATGTGGACCTGCATCCTCTGTCTCCATCCTCTATGTTTTATCCTTGCTTACTTTTTTTCCTTTGCTTAATTTTCTTGTAGCATTAAGAGATTGACAAAAGATCACTTGCTGTGCTCTTGTGAATTTTGATTTGCCCATTTTACTCCTTGGCGTCATCAATTACAAGAGTAATTTTAAAGAAGCACGTTTGATCATGCTTCCCCTGCTGTAGCATAGTGTCAGTCTCCAGCAAATAACAACATTTTGTTCACCACAGTGACATGAGTGTGGGTCAGTGCTGGTGCCTGTAGTCTCAGTGGCTGTGATGAGCAGCCAATCGCTCTGGCTCCATCCTGGGAGTGTTCAGGCTGTCTAAGATGATCTTAGGAGTGTGCTGACATGGATTTTTGTCAACTGGTGAGTGGAGGTAGCCTTATCCAAAGTTGGAGAACTGTGTCAAAAAGCAAATTAGTCATGTTTGCACTGCCTAAGTAGGCAGCCTGAGAAGTGTGGGCTTCCACAGCCCTGATAGTCCCAAAGGTAAACGTCCTTGTAGTATGATAAACCAGCAGAGTTTGCTCTATATTTATATATCTTACACTGCAGCTAATGACAATGAATTAGGTCTTACGTTTAATTCAATCAATTGAGAAGGCTTTTCTTCTTCAGAAGTTACTATTCTGTGTGTAAACAATCTGGGTGATTTTGGCACATTTCCCACTGGCACAGTTTCCATCTCAGTAATACAACTGACAACTGTAGTTAAGTAGGTCTGTTATTTAAAGATTAAAAAGCAATATTGTCTCACTGCCCCTTCCCAGAACAGGAGTCACTTGCCTTTGTGTTTTGTCTGAGTTCTGCAGCAGTTATTTCATGGAGTGCACTGATATGATAGTGGTGTTTATGCTGGTTCTAAAAGTTTGCTGAGCAGTGCCCTAATGGATTGAAGACCTTCCTTTAGATTTCCTTTACAGAGAATGTGTCTTGATGTACTTAGAAAGCACTCAGTTATGTTTCTGAAATCAGTCATCATTCCTGGTGAATCACACAGACTAGTTTAGTCTAGAAGGGATCTTTAGAGGTCATTCAGTCCAACCACCCTGCAATGAGCAGGGACATCTTCAACTAGATCAGGTTGTTCAGAGTCCTGTCCAAGCTGACCTTGAATGTTTCCATGTATGGGGCACCCCCATCTCTCTGGGCAACCTGTTCCAGTGTTTCATCACCCTCATTGAAAGAAATTTCTTCCTTCATATGTAATCTGAATCTATCCTCTTTTAGTTTAAAACCATTAGCCCTTGTCTTATAACAGGCCCTACTAAAAATTTAATCATGTCTTTCTAACAAGGCCCCTTGAGGTACTGGAAGGTGCTATAAGATCTTGCCACAGCCTTCTTTTCTCCAGGCTAAACAACCCCAATTCTCTCAGCCTTTCCTCATAGGACAGGTGTTCTATCCCTCTGATAATTTCTGTGGCCTTCCTCTGGACCTGCTACAACAGATCAATGTCTTTCCTGTGTTGAGTACTCCAGAGTTTCATCCTTGCTTCAATTTCTTGAGGAAATTCCATTCATCTCATTACAGTTTCAGTAATTTAATTTTTATATAGCCATTTTGAACTTAACATGATTTTCCTTCTGAGCTGGTAACCTATTTCATTCTTGTAGAGTTATGTCAGCTATTAATGTTCTTGCTGCCTTGTAAGATGGTTTGTCAAAACGTGATCTTCTGTCTAATTCACTGGCTTTTTCTCCTTCTGGGCTCCTTTGTGTCTAAGGTTTATAATTTTGTAATGTTGCATAATTATTGTTTAAAGTTGGGGGTTTTTTTGCTGATTTCAGTGGTTAGTGAAGGTGCACTACAGGACATTGGTATTTAAAACATGAATGTCTAGCATTCTTTTAACTAACCCACCCATGCATTTGTATTTTGCACAATCTTCTCTGTCCTGTCAGTTTTCTGTGTAAACATCTTGCTTAAAAGAAACATCAGTGTGAAGTTCCTTGGAAAACTCTATTTGCTCCACAAACCATTGTTATGACCCCCCAGTATTTGGGGCTGGAGTGCTGTAAAGGAATAGAAAGAAAAATGGTCATCAGTGTCTCATTTGGGAAGATCCTGAGTTCTGTGTAAGTCAGTAATAAAGAAGGAACTGCCTGTCAAGTCACGGAGTTGCATTTATTTAGGCAAGACACAATGATAGTATTTACGGGAAGAGTAGGCTTCCAAGGAGAAAGAGAGTGATGTATTTTCAGGGACAAAGCTGTCCAAGGGAATTCAACCTATCTCTGTCTCTCCCCTGTCCTCCTTTGTGCTGCCTCATTGCCAGACAGGTGTTCCCACCTCTCCAACACACATGGGGCTGCTTTCCCTATGCCACCCACAGCCCCAGAGGACTCAACTGCATGGACTTAGTGTAAGGAGGGGTGGGCTCTTACTGGCCCCTGGAGCAGTAGCAGCTGTGGATGGAGAGCAGGGAACTGCCCAAGGAAATGATGAGCATCAGGATTTCTGTAGGGGTTCTGTTTGTGTTTGTGTAAATGAAGAGAGGGCAGGGAACAGGATGGGGGAATGCAAAGTGCCAACCATCCCTGGAAGAATGGATGGTCCAGTCTAGAAAGCTACTTCTGGTAACTGGTGAAGATGGCAATGATGATGCACTGGTTTTTAACACTGAAGAGTCTGGCTGTGGCTCATTAGAGTCTGGCATCTTGCAGTTACAAAGATTAGATAATGGTGGTGACCTGGCTTCTGTTGGCACTTCATGTTTTGGGTGGTTTCAAAGTTCCCTGAAGTTCTAATTAATTATAAACCTGCTTATCTTACAGATATTTCTTCATGCTATGCAAGTTCTTCATGTTTTCCAGTTTCCAGAAGTGAGGAGGATGGGGAGGAATGATGCCTTTGTAACTGCCTGCCCCCCCAGCCAGCTGGTCTTTACCTTGATTATATAATTCATATATAAAACATTGGATGCAGTCTGTTCAGTTGACTGCACATGGCAACAGCTGATCAAACAGTTGGGTTATCCTGTCCATCATGATTACCTGGATTACAAGGATAGCTTGCATATAAACTGAAATAATTTTTGCTTGAGTGATAGATCTGTGTTTGAATATATTAAATGTCAGAGCAAGACACCTCTTTTGTTCCCACATGAGTTAATTTTTTATAAGGCAACTGGGCCAGAGGCTGAATCAGTGAGTTATGGTAAACAGAGAGCACAAATGAGGAAAGGAAAGATTATAAATGCTTTTATTTTACACCTTAGATACTTACCTTTACCTCTATGCTTCCTTCACCCCTTTTTCCCCCCTCATGCATTCTATCAGAATGGTCCAATTCTAAGGGTAATGTTTTTTCTCTCATAGCACTGATGTTTTTATGAGCTGTTTGGCTCAAATTTCTTTCTGGCTGCACTTAGAGATGGATGGAAGACAATGTCTTCAAAGCCTTCTTATATAGTGTTCTCTTTTGGGCTTCTCTGGATGACATGTATGTTCTCAGGCTTTGGTATCTCAGCCAGGGAACGGTTCATCCTGAGTAGGCTGTCAGGAGATGAAGTGGTCTTTTTGGGCTATAAGCAAAGAACTGTCTGGCATATAAAGTGACTATACAAAGTGCTGGGAGGTTGTCAGGGTTCAATTCCCTGGGTTCTGGTGTTTTGCAGTTTCATACCCCTACAGTTCATCTTAATTTTTCAGTTGTTCAAACAGAAAAAATCCTTGTAAGCTTTACAGTTTAGCTTCTGTGTATGTGTATGTACCTTGTATGTGTGGGCTACAGTGAGACACTGGAACAGGTTGCCCGGGGTGGTTGTGTATGCCCCAACCCTGACGTTGTTCCAAGCCAGGTTGGATGATGCCTTGAACAACCTGGTCTAGTGAGAGATGTCTCTGTCCATGGCAGGAGGGCTTGGGACTAAATGATCTTTAAGGTCCATTCCAACCCCTTAACATTTTGTGATCCTGTGATGATAATAGAATTTCCAAAGAGTCACTGAGGCGTGGCTGTTTCAAAGTGGTACTGACATGTGCTCAAAATGATCTGTAATTATTGGGAGCAACTGAGGGAAAATTGTCAGCTGAAGATCAGGTAAAACATGCAACTCAGTGGGTAGCCATGGAATTAGGGCATGGTGGCTCTGCTGGGCTTTGCTGCCACGAGAAGTGACCTTCTCTAGGTGGATGCCTGTGAGTCATCAGATACTAAGAAAGCTGGGAAATTGCACATTATTCTTTAGTGTCAAGTAGTGAAAATGATAGTTTATTTTTTAAGTTTGCATCTTCTGTTCAGTCTTGTATTTTGAGCACTTAACTTTTCTCAGGGGACTGAAAAAATAAACTCTTTGCTTGAGAACATGCAAGACTTGGAAAAACAGATAAGCATTTCTCTTCTGAGGCAACTGTTGCATAATTTTGCAAAATTTTCCAGATGCAGCTTAGCCTTTTTTTTTTTTTTTTCCCCTCCACGTTTCTGTGTATGGAAGGCAAAACCCTTCTTCAGAGTAAATCTGGCTGGCATTTTATTTGCTTGTGTATCTCTTTGTAATACTAATGCCTAAAAGGATGCTTTTAGTCAACTGCCTATATAGTGCCTCGGGCAGTTCATTGTGCTCAGCTTTATTTGTTCCAGGGCTATGATATGTTTGTTGTAGTACTTTCAGTTCTCTTATCTCCTTTGTTTCTTCCCTCTGTCTATTATGTTTTGAGGCAGCCTAGGTTGTAAACTAGGAGAAAGGGAGCCCTGAGAATGAAGGTATGAGATAATACTAGAGTAAGATGATGATGATGATAATAATAATGAAATTAACTCTTCAGTATATCATGAAGCCATAACAAAGGACATGCAGAATGTGTTGGGGTTTGGTTTTTTTTTTTACCTAAGGGAGTCTAGAAGCAGACTTCTGGCTCTTCCTGTTGAAGTGTGAGGTGGGCATGGAATGGGTGTTCTGCTCCATGTGTAAGACATGCCAAGTCCATTAAATGAACAGAACAGTGAGTAAATTATTGATACTATAAATATTCAACCTTTGAAAAGTTGGACTGGCCAGTTTTGCCAATCTGAAGTTTCACTGGAAACTTCAAATGTAAAAGAGCAGTGGAAACAAGGGGCAAGCCCTGGGCAAAACAGCTGTGGCTTCAGTGCTTGAGCCTGGGCACCACTTTACCAAACCTGTTGGGTTTCCACCCAAACACAAAACTTTGTCTTCATCCCCTGCTTGGCAGGGCTTGAGCTTAAGGCCCCACAACTTCGCTTGTCTCCCTGATACTTTTCCAGGCTCTGTATCAATTAACCAGCTGCAATTCCTGGGACAAAAGGAGACTGAATGTTTTAATGTTGTTTTTAAGAACTCTGCTTAATAAATAGTGCTCCCTACACCATGGATGAATTATCTAGGAGGACTTTCTGGGAGAGGAGATCACATAAAGCTGTGACCAGAGTTTATGCTCGTGTGAAGTCCCATTAACTCATAGGAATGCTCATATTGACCTTGGTGACAAGGTACAGAATTAGAGCTCAGACAGAAAAGCTCATTTCCTTGGCTAGACAATGAAATGCCAACAAAAATAAACTATATTTGCTCATTGGGTGCCGTATGCTACACAGAAATGTTATGTTCTTTGTACAAATATTTAAAGTAAATGTACATTTTAAGCAGATAGTCAAATTGATAATGTCTTTTTTTGCTCCTTGGGGTTTCTGAAACTGTAATTTTATTATTTTTTTAAGTTCTGTAATGTTTTAGCTGAGTGATATTCATTTTTATGGCATTAATTGCAGCACAGTGATACAGTTTAGGAAGAGAAAGTATCTCCCCCCATAGTCAAAATACTTAGATCAAAAGAGTTGCATTGATCCCTTTCACTGTACTGTTTAGAATGTGAAGGTAAGGCATTACCAATAGTGACAATTTATATGGTAGAGGCCCAGCTCTACCATGGTTTTGGTTCTGAACTGTAATTTTTGTACCTTTCTCTCATAAGATTGTGGTTTATATCTAAATACCATTGTAAAGCTGGCCCAAATTAGAGAAGTTAAAAGGTTACCTTCACCCTGAAAGCATAGTATTCTTCACAAGAGCAGAATACCTTAACCTTTCTGTAATGTGGGGAACATCACAAAAAAAGCCTGTACCACCTTAACCCACCCAGACCATGGGCCAGTGTTGGTTTTGTTCTTTTTGTTGTTTGTTTTGGTTTTTTTTTTTATTTTCCTTACAATCCTTACCTATAATGCTTTACAGGCACTATTGTCTCAAGCCATTATTTCAATTAAAACATTTCAGTCAGCTAATGATGAGTGACAGAGGCAGAGGTGACCAGCGCCAGGCTCAATCTCTCAGTGGCAGGGCAGTAATTGGATTGTGTTCATTAGAGCACAAACAAAACCGGTGCTATTAAATTGCAGTTTCTAGCACAGCAATGCAATAAGGGAGCTGTGGAAGATGAAGGAGGAAGCCCACTGGTGCAAAATGGATGCTTAGCTGTGGATGAGAACGTGCCTTTGGTCTGGTCCTGCCCTCCACCCCTTTGGTGTCCCACTAGAATGCAAACTGTGCAGTGCTGATGGAACTGAACTGATGGCACAGGATGTTGTGGGGACATATTTTTTTTTAATTTTATTTGCATTTTAGACTAATTAGGTTTAAGCAACAGCAAACCAGTTTCTTCCATTAACTGATTTAGTTTTTCCATACTAGAAACTTAGGTCCTGATCAAGGGAATATTATTCTCTTTCCTCCCCCAAAACTTACCTCAGCTGCTTGCGGCATATTGCTCTTTGTTTCTTCTTATTGCCCTAATTCAAACACTGCAGCTGTGTTGACCACTGACAAAGGTGTTCTCCTCAAATGTTCTTCTGCAGGGTTATGACAGATGGATTTGTTTCATTTGGTGCAGTGCAGCAGTTTTGGCCCAATTTATTTATTTGCTGTATGTATTTTGCATGTATTTCAGAGCACCAGAGATGGTAGGTAAAAGTTACTGTCTGAAGACATCTGGTAGCGAGGAAATTTGTATTTCCCGTGTGATCCCACAGCAATACCAGCTTCTCAAAGCTATTGTAGGTTTGAACAGATTTCCTTTTGTTTTTTTCCCTTAATAGTTCAGATAATTCAGTGGCAGGGTTTTTTTTGTGTGTGTGTTTGTTGTTTGGTTGTTTTTTGTTTGGTGTTTTGTTGTTGTTGTTTGAGGTTTTATGGTGGGGGGTTTTTTTGGATTGTTTTGGTGAGACTAATCACTTAAGATAAAAAATTAAATTCCTGGCCCCTGTCATCAAAATGAGTCTTAGACTCAAGACCAAGAAGAATAAAAAAGCCTGAGATTTCTAAAATAACTGCTTCAACATCTTAAATGCCCATGGACAAACATGTTCTGACTAATAGTTTTGAATACCTATGCTAAATTATACTTGATTTCTTCTACCTTAGTGACCATGAACTCAACTCTTACTTTTTTATATATAATCAGGTATGGTTTTATATGTGTGTGTGTGTGTGTGTGTGTGTATACATATATATATATATACACATACATATATATATGTACTTTCTTGCTGTCAGTCTTGTAAAACATTTTTACATCCCATGATTTCTTCATTAACCCGAGGGCAGAGGATTATGCTTGTTCTGCAGGCAAAGTATTATCCTGCCATTTCCAAGGCGTGTTTTGTGACAGATCCTCATGTTGAGCCCTGTGCTATGTTTGTTTGCTCTGGACCCCATCAGGCTGCCGTGGCTGCTCTGCCCACTGGCTCTGTGTGAAGGAGCATCTGTTACCTGACACGTCCTCATACAGTGATTTAGATGTGGCTGAACAGGTTGAGAACAAGGGGAAAAATCCTCAAGGAACTCATCAGTTTTGGCTTTATTTACAAGGCATGTCGTGGCAGACACTTCTCGTGCAGACGTGGCTGAGCTTCCAGCTGGCTGCCTGGAGCACAACTTGCAGTGTGGCTGCTGCTCCTGCACATACCCAGGGAAAACCAGGTGATAAACCCTGCTCTAAAATGTTATGGCAAGGGGGATGCTGTCAGCAGTTTACCCAGACCAGTGCAGAGTTTGGTATCCAAGCTGTGGAGGCACTTTTAAGTGCTGAATGTTTTTAATCTACTCCTACAGCTGTTTGTATGCCCAGTCCAAGTCTGGCATCTGTTACAAATGTTAAACCACCCCAGGGCAGTACTTTGTAAACTTATCTTTTGTGTCAAAATAAATACAGATGAGAGAAAAACGTAGGCAAGTTTTGTGAACTGAAGGAAGTTCAGATGTGAGACGTGTAAGTTCTGCAGTGAGAACCTGCAGGTTAGTACAGTACAAGTATCATGGCAGCATTTCTTTCCTCTCAATGTACAATTTTGGTCAAAGAGAGAAAGTTTGAAGGTTATAGAGTAAGCATTTTTTTTCCCAGCCATTTTAGAAGCTATTAATGGAATGCCTTTGGCTTAGAGACTCACTCTTTGCTCCTTACATGAGCTAAAATTTATAATTTGTAGATGTGATTTATAACTATATAAATGAGATAAGCAATTTTTTTTTTGTTCTTACAGGGCAGATAATAAATATGGAGAAACATGATAAAATAGTGAATAATATGGAGAAAGTGCAACTGGAACTGCAGGAATGCCTTCAGAAATTTACAGCTTTTCAGAGTTACAACTTCCAATAATGTTCTTTCTAGTGATTTTTTTCTTTTTTTTAAANTGCAATAGCAGTTTGGATTTTGTCCTAGCATAGAATTTTAAGATTTTCTGTTTAAAAATAATTTAAGAAATCTGAATTAGTCATTCTCTCAGGATAAGAAAACTGTTAATATTAGGAAGTGAATGAAGCTGTTTAATCAATTAGTGAAATTTAAGGTGTTTAGCAAGTACAGAGACATGAAGCAAGCAAGAAATAAGTTGGAACTGAGGATGAAATAATTATTGTGATGGTTACATTTGAGTCAGATCTGTGTGAATGCAGAGTGTTGGATGATGAAGAAGTGATTTTCATGGCTTGAACTTGTGTTATAAGAATCTGGGGGAGGCAATCTCTTGCCAGTAACTCCGGGTGGCTGTGGTTGGGTACCGGGTTGCTATGGGAACAGGTGAAGGCTTGCCCGGTTAAGCATCCTCTAAGCACAGTGGGATTTTCAGTCTGAGGCTTCAAATAATCATCTTTGCTTCTTTGCTGTTTGAATTAATTACCTGCTTATCAGTTCTTTGAGCAGAACTGCAAGTGAGGCTTTTTTTCTGCCATATATATGTGTGTGTGTGTGTGTGTGTATATATATA
>VXBX01008285.1:180530-264932 GCA_013400415.1 Scytalopus superciliaris
ATATGTGTGTGTGTGTGTGTGTGTATATATATATATATATATATGTATATATATGGCGCTCTGTTGCTCCTTGAAAAAAGCTGACCTGCATTGAAAACTGGACCCAGCTACTTTCCTCTGTGGTGACAGAAGTGGTTGAGCCCTTATATTGCAATTCAGATCTGATTCTTTTGAAATGCTCCTGGAGAGGAGAGAAAGGTGCCGCTGGATGACAGAACAGTACATGCGATAGGAGTAATAACAGCGTCAGTCATGTTTTTGGATAACCTTTACATCTGAATGCAGGTCTCTGCCTCACTTGTGAGGAATGGGGCCAGTATCAAAGGTCTGCCTTTTGGTAGAGATGTGCAAGAGGGTGAGAGGGAAGCCAGAGGCAGTGCTGAAATGTGAAACTTGTGAAGGGTTAAACTTCTCAAGAGGAGATTTACATCATGTATCACAGATTTTTCCAGACTTTCACAGACATCACACCTGCTCTGTTTGGAGCAGTTGGGGTATCAGGCAGAGAGAGGCCACTCTGACTCTTGCCCAGAAAAGAGTTTGTGGTTTGTAGGGGTTTCCTGCAGTAATTCTCAGTTTCTGAAAAGTGAACCTGAACCTCGTGCCCCAGTATTCATATGCTAGTATTCATTTCCATTTTAATATGCTTTTGTTGCTGTTCCTGAGGCCTTATCTGTCCTTGTATCACTTTGTCTTGGAGCTCTCCCTCAGCAACACCCAGTTCTCTCACTGTTGTTATAGTGACAATCCAAGAGCCCATTTAGGGTTTTGGGTCCAACTCCAGAGAATTGGTATGGGGTGATGTGGCAGTACTGTGATCCCAAATGTTTGAGATACCAAAATAGCAACATTCCCACCTGTCAACACTGCACTGTGGTGTGCTATCTGTTGCAGCAGTCTTGCCTTATCCTGCACTGTGTGTGCTATGAGACCTATTCTGGCCCTTTGCTGTGCCATCTGACCCTCCTGAGCCTCTGTCTTTGCCTCTTCCATCTTTTTCCTGTTATGTGTTCATGATGAGGGATAGGAGGAGTGAGAGGTTGGTTGTGGTCCCCACCTTTCTCAGCAGTTATCTGCATAATTTCTCCAGAAAACTTTGGACCAAAACAAAGCTGTGATATGAGTGAGAGGTGAACTGATCAGCTGGTGCTTATTTGGGAACCCTGTAGACTGCATCTTCTCCTACTGAGCCAAGCCCCAGCGACACATCCCTCCTGTGTCAGAGATCAGATCTGCGGGAGGATGGGCATGAATGGGGCAGTGACATATTAATGAGCCTGCTCCTCCCCTCAGCACTGTTTTGGCTTTTTGGTTTTGCATCAGGAAAGAGAAAACTTCCTTTTAACAGGTCCATCTGTGACTGTGTGGGTAAGGGGGAAAGGCAACATGTGTCCTAAAATAAACAATAGGGAGCAAAAGGTAGGTGCAATAGGGTGGGTGAAAAGTGCAGGAGCAAACAAGGAGGTGGCATCTGGGCTACAAATCAGCTGCATTTCAGCTGAGTCTAGAGAGTTATCCTTTCATAAACTTCTCTGTTTGTTCAGCTTCTGGGAATAAACCGCCTTTGTTCCCAGCTGTACTGAAATGTTTATTCATTAGATTTTAATAAAGAAAGTCAAATCTCATATCCCCTAATCAGTGTTGGTAACTGAATGGTATTAATTGATTAGTCAATGTTAGCATGATAAGACAGCAGAAACCTGCACTGACAACAGCCTTCAGTTTGTGTATTCATTCGGTAAACTATTAATAACTACTACTGATCCTCTCCCAACTGATGAAATATTTGTCTTTTTTGAGGAGCAACTTTTTTTCTTTAACTGATAAGTTAGACTGAATTAGGAGTTTTGTTGCCTATTTTTCCTCCAGGAGCCAGTCTCTCTTTGCAAATTGAAGGGATAGTCCATGTTTACATATTTCTGTATTATGTTCTTCCTTGGTATCTTCAAATATTTGTGAGTGTAGTCAAGGCCACCGATCCAGCCAGATGTTTTTGCAATATCATTTCCTCAGTAGGAAGTATGGAAAGACCTTTATCAGTTTCATTACTGGTCTTCTCACTAATACTTATGTGAAAACAAGCCCATGAAGTTAGAAATAGAAGCAGGACAGTGCAATATTTGAATGGAAACATCTGCAGCTTTTCTTTAGAAAATGTAAAATCCTTTAGATAGATAGGTCTACACCATTGTCTATCTCTCTATATTTATTTATTTAGGTATTTATTTTCCCCCAGATGGGGAAATAAAGACCTTAAGTGGTTTAACCAGCATAGTGCAGTGGTTTCAATGCAGGGTTGGGTACAGGCCCTGGTTCTCCTATGCCGAGTCCACTAGTTGACAGCCAGAGTGTTCTGCAGCCTCGATCCATGACAGATGTACTTTCTTCATTATAATTTCCCTCAGTCCTGCCATGCTAGCTTTGGCCATCTGTTTTTCCTGCCAGTGCTTTTGACATTTCTTCCCTGGCTGCCTTATGCTTGAAACAATCTGCTTGCACAACTCCTCGAAAACTACATGTACTAGGACACACAGAGGAAACTGATTGCATTCTCATGGCAACAAGGCAGAGAGCCAGAAAGGATAGATAAATTATGATGTATGAGTGTGGCTTTCAGCCTGGCCTGTTGCTGAACTTTATTCAACCCATCCTGTTGGCTCAGGAGGATGATGCAACACTCTAGAATATAACTCTTGTCATCCCAGTAGAAATTCACTCACATGTGACCAAAGCATGCACCACAGTTTATTCAAATCTCAGTTTGTGTGCTGAAGTAAAAGACAGGGATGATCTTAAGTTCAGAGGTTTTGGGCTGTAATCCCTCCATGTGCACCTTTTCTAGTTCCCTTCATTCCCATAGAAGCTTGACAAACTTGCTGCAGGGCTTGGAGGTAATATTTTCCTAACATTTATGAGGATTTATGGCATCAGAACTAAAGTGAGGTGTTCCCTCTTCTGTTCTTATTGTTCCCTCACTTGACTGTCTCAGCTTCAAAAATTGCAAGGTGGAAATAAAAGTGTATGAAGAAAATGGATGAGAAATCAAACAGTTTTATGGGATAGACTAACCCATATCTTTTCTCTTCTTGTTGCCACACACAAGTGTATGATCTGTTTCTTCTAAATCAGATTATGTATTCTCCTGGAGATGAAACATGTGACTTGACTGTGTGGGAACTTTGCTATTATACTTTAAAATATTCAGAAGTGGAAAGCAGAGATGTAGAACACGCATCAGGAAAACTTTTGAAATTTAGGACAGTCCTAATAAAACTTCCTTTTATTTTTGATTATGAAAGATCACATGTTGAGGAAGACAGCTTTCTATTTACAAACACCAAGTTCTCTGCCTGGCTGAATGACTGTCACAACAAGTGCTGGCTTATGCATCACAGTTGCTGAGCATGTGGTGCAAAACTTGCTCAGCACATGTAAAATTTGACCACAAACTGTTTTAATATATGGCTTCAGTTTCATTTAATGATTATTGCTTTTTTGTTTCTTAATTCCACCTCACCCCCTGGCACAGTGTTTGAACAATTCAGGATTTGGATGGGTAGCTATGAGACTGTTTACATGTCAAGCCACAGAAGCCATGGGGTGCATATACAGAGGTATTTTTTAATTGCTTTTCTTTTTGTCTTTTAGGTCTTTCAGCGGCCAAACTACTGACTGAGTCAGGCTTGAGTGTGGTGTTGCTGGAAGCCAATGACAGGGTTGGTGGAAGAACTTTCACTGTGAGGGTAATTATCTCCAAACCCATTTATACTACATACACTTATTTATGGTATATATTATTTATATGGGGGGAATTTCTAGAGTACTAGGAGGTGGGAAATTTCCTGACAATTTAACAGCAAGAGTAAGGAAAGAGTGACATGATGGTGGGGACAGAATATTTGTGTGATCTGCCAGCTCAGGAGTCATCCATCTGGTAAGGAGAATGTGACGAGTTAAGTTTCAAAGTCATTTCCTGGGGAGAGACACTGCAGAAGTCTCTATGAAAAAACACCCAGAAGGCCAACTACACTGTGAAGAGCCTTGAGCTGAACCTTAACAAGCCTCTTGAGGAGTGGTGTAGGCTAGAGGAGTGGCTGGGAGTTAGAACCAGCATGTTTCCCTTCACTTTACCTTCTGTTCTACCTTGACCTGAGAGACCCCCTCCCACTCTGCTCAGTAGAAAATCTTGCCTGTGTTCCTTCCTAGGACAGTCTGTTTTAAACTAGTCAGTGCTGAGATGCCTGACTGAGCAAGAGTTGCACAGATGTCTCTGGCTCTACATTTTCTCTGCCTGCCAGGCTCTTTCTTTCCCTGTTTAAGGCCCCTAATAATAGGCCAGCTGAACTGTTTATGAACTCAGTCTGAGATTCTTGGTAATCACCAGACCAGAACTCTACCAAAGAATTTATGTTTTCCCGGGGGAGAGGAATCTTAGCCAAGTTGCTCTGGGAGTGTTTAATTTCATTCCTCTGGATTGCTCTTTTAACTTGTGTGCTATTTACAAAGGGCTTAACACTTTCTTTTGGGTTTTTCTGATTTCCCTTTTTTGTATGATAAACTAGAATAACCAAGCCAAATATGTGGACCTTGGAGGAGCTTATGTGGGGCCAACACAGAATCGTCTCCTGCGGTTGTCTAAAGAGTTAGGAATAGAGACCTATAAAGTGAATGAAGTTGAGCACCTGATACACCATGTCAAGGTAAGATGCTCCCAACCATGCTGCTCTAGGCAGGCAAGTTGTAATGATCTCCTTTCTCACTGTTTTCTGCTCATGCCACACCTGTTTAGTAGACCTAAACAGGTATACTGTTTATACCTGCTTAAATATACATGTTTAATTGTTCAGCATCTGAGTTCATTGGTGAAAAAAATGAGCATGTTGGTAATAAAGAACTTGTCCAAATTACGATATGCACACGTATTTATGTGTGTATACCCTGTAGCTGAATCCTGTTAGCTGATGCCTTGGTTCGGGTCTGACCTCTTAGTTAAAAGATCTCAAAAAGCTTTGTTGTTCATGAACAGTACAACTGTGACTCTTTTGTACAGGTCAGCTCTGATATACACTGCACAAGGTGTCTGAAAATCCCTTTCAGAAGTCCTAGGTGTATCTTCAAGCAGGCTGAAAGTTTCTCGGGGTGGGCTTCCTAAACCAGTGGCAATTATTATCCTGACTGAAAGAAACATGAAGAACATGATTTTGCTGATGGGGAGACTTAACATGTGGCGGGAGAAGGCTCTGGGAGTCAAACAGTCTTCTGGAGGCAGATCTAAATGATCTGTTCATGATCTGAAACAGAACAGCTATGGCAAAGCTGTTAAAAAGCCCACATATTCTCAGTATTCATTATGCTTTCTCCAAATGAGCATCCTTTCTCCTTTCCTGATATAGACCAGTGTTGCACTCCCACAGAAAGGAAACTTTCTATATTAGTCCTGAGAAAATGAACATTGAATTTCATCATATGCTTAAGAAAAGCCATTGTGCAATGACTGGCAGTCATTAGTTGGTGTCAGTATTTGGTGTTAGATCAAAGGTTAAAGAAAACATTGACAGACTTAAAAACAACAATAGAGACAAGATGTTCTGTGAGTTTTCCATTATTTTTTCCACTCAATTTCTATAAGAAAGAAGTGTGTTCTCAAAGCTGTGGTAACTATCCACATTTACTCTTTCTGTGGTAGAACTGATGGGTACATCCACACTGTTCTGTTTTGTGTGCACTGTCCTCAAAGCCGAAGTTCCTGTTTGTTCACAGTATTGAGCCTTCAGATCTCCCCAACAGCAATAGGAGGTCATGCCATGAGGGGAAACCTCAATGATAGAACACAGTTGACATGGCCAGCCAGGATGACCAGCTTCCAGGGAAACCTTGTTGTCCTAGCTTGCTGGCATTCCAAAATGCTGCCACAAGTCACTGAAACCAAAGGCGAAGCTGACATATGGACCTGATTTATTGTCAGCAGCCAGTCAAGCATGGCTCCTTGTTTGGTAAGCCAGACCCCATTTCCTTTTAGGATCTCTAGGAAACAGCTTGTGGGGGAATATTGGCTTGACTATACTGGTTGAAGTAAACTTTTAATTTCCAGTAAGCCTATAGAGTGAGGAGAATGGAGAATGGCACAAGAATAGAAGTTTGAGTTCTTGCCAAGGACAATCTGTCTTTCCCTTGACCACAAGTGCCTCACCATAGGAATTTCCAGAGGTTGTGCACAGCCTTTTACCATCATCCTTGGATACTTTTTAGCCCAGGATGGAGAGAGCTGGTGTGAGTCAAGGCTCTCAGCTTTCCTCTCTACCCAGCAGTGACAGGACTTGCTGGCACCCAGGAACATATTCCAGGCTGGCAGAGAAGAGCATGCCTTGGCTTTGTCAGTACGCTGGGTATGGAAGGGGCTTTGAATTGGGATGCTGAGGCATAAAGATGTAAGTCCAGGTAATTTATACAACTGCATTACTTGTGTCCAGAAATTCAGATGTGGGAGAAGGCACTCTGCTTCCAGAGGCATTCAAGCCATCCAAGCCTGGAGGTCTCATCTCTTGGGGTCATTCCCAGTCAAGTGTTGAAAGTCTCCAAGGAGAGAGATCCCAGCTGCTGGCTAAGGTGCTCCCAAGGCACACTAAGAGCCTGCAGTTTGGATACAGTCAGTTTGTAGGCTCAAATGCCTGTAGGAGTTTCTGAAGAGAGGAGGGAGAGAAGTGTGTGCCAAAACTCCCTGGTAGCCAAGCAGGAGGTAAAGAGACACAGTCAGTAGCACTTTCTTTGAATCTCCTGATTTCATTCATTTTAAATCCCTTATTTCCTCTTTGCGTCTGTGCTTATACAATTGTGAAAAAGTGTTAACACAGTTGAAGAATTGCTCACAGTTAAGTAGTTGGCACATTAGCACTGCACAGTAGACATTTGCATTGTCACGTGGCTAAATCTTCAGCCTTGTGCCTTCCATGTACCTGTAACACGTTCCTCACAGGTCTCTCAGCCACGTGGCTCTCCCTGCCAGTGGACAGTGCTTTTGTGTGCTCCTTGAAATCTAAGCAGGACTCCCAAGCCAGCTTGCAAACCAGATTCCAAAACAGACAAAGGGCTGTCGCCCCCGTATGAATTTGAATTCACATGGTGACCCAAGCTTTGTGATGTGGCCAGATATAATTGAATTTTGGACCACAAGATTATCTGAACCCAGAAAGGCAATGAAAGCTAAAGGCTTTAATTCTTCTTTTGCTATGCTATCAGGTATCACAGTGCATCTTGTAAAATCAGCTGCTGTTTTTACATATACCCATATGCAAAATCAAGCCTTTCACAGTTAATTAAATTCATTTTAGAGGCTTTTTAATACAAGTAATATATGCAGCTTCTTTGTACTACAAAATGAAAAGAATGCATTTTGTTGATCCCTGGGTGGGTATCTTCTAATTAGGCTTTTCCAACTTAATTGGGTTGTGTGGTTTTTTCCTCCTTTAATCTTTTTTAATGTCAGGTTCTACTGTGAGATTATTTTTGGTCTCACTTATATTGCATGTGATATCTTCACAGAAACTCAAAATTATATTTCTTGCCCTACATTTTATTTTCTTTTCCCTTCACTTGTTAAGCAGCCTTTTTCATGGTCTTTGAAAAGAGATTAGTATGTTCTTTTCATTTGTGTAAATACTGGTTCATCAGCTTTAGTGAGAAAATTAGTACAGCTCTGCAAGTAGTATTTGGTAGGCAAATTGCTGCCTGAACACCATTGATTTTCAATAGCCTGACTGAAATTAGGTTCATAAATCCAGATTTAAGAAGCAAAAGCAGAACTGTCAGAGAAGTCATCATCTCTTAAGAGTCCTCCCACTGGACTTGTAGGCAGATGTAAAATCTGTTAAAATAGTTCTTAAAATGAGACATATTTTCCTTAGCTGCTCAGGAGAGGATTCAGGATCATACCTTAGATATGCAGATTTGCAGCTTTTGACTGGTGGTGTTCATTTCCCTCACCAAAATGAATGACAGCTTTTGTCTTTCAGAAAGAAAGCAGGTAATTTTTACCTTTGCCATGTAACAGTCCCTGGAAAGAAGTGTTGAAATGTGGAAACATGCCAGTTGTTGTGGGGGTTTAATTATCAAATTTTCCCTGTTAATTCAAGTTGTACTCCACTTCTGTGCAGTCTCAGTAGCCATACAAACTTCCTGAATCTTAAAACACAGGTTTACCGATGTTACCAGTTGCAACACAGTTTCCTTGTCCCAAGGTAACTGTGGAACTGGTTTGCTTTGCTACCCTAAATCTGTGTAAAGAAACATTTATTTGTATGACTGGTTTGCCCAGTGAATCTTTTCAGAACTTGATTCCTTCATATGCAGTAGGCATGACCTACTCTTTGTCCAGCTGTGGTGCCAACTGAACATCCTCTGATCCTGTTTCTGATGATGTAGAGTTTGCATGAAAACCTGTCAACAGGGCTCCTTACTGGATACATCAGGGCACCAAAGCTTGTTTCTCCTTAGTTTGTGGTAGATCCCCCCGTGCTGTTGATGCTTCTTGTTGTTTTTTTTTTTTTCCAGATGCTTTTTCCACCAGAACTTTTTGTGGGATAATGCCATAATCCTTCCTGGAATTTCCCCAGATTATAAAAAGTGGTAGCTGGGTATTTTGACAGTGTGTTGCTCCTGAGACATTCCTCCTATGGGTATAATTGAGTTAAATCCCCTCCCTAGTAACTAGACAGGTTCTTGATGGTGACTTATCAATACTTAATTACCTCAGTTAAGTTCTCTTTAAGAGCCAGTTTCCTTGTAATCATTCATGTGCCAGCAGCACTGGCCAGAGGTGTCTGAAGGCATGTTATGCCCACTTGAAGTTTGGCACCACTTTTATACAAATACAAGCAATTGGCATCCCTGGGGAGAATGCTAATGTGAATCCTGCCTGCAGCACATCATGAAGGTGAATATTTAATCTTATACACACAGTACTTTGAACTAGGACCCCAAATCTGCACTAATTTTATCAGGTTAAATGCTAACCTACAGTAAATTTGCAGAAAAAATTTTACAGCCCTCTGAGGTGTCATTCATTTTCAGCACTGTTGTGCTTATTAAAATGCAGTTTGCTGTGGTCTTGTTCATGAATAAAAAATATGATGGTCATGTTGTATTGGGATTTAATTAGCAGCTGGATAAGTGACTGCTGTATCTAAAATTATAGAATTTAATGGTGTTTCTTCTGTGATATCTGTGATACATGCGTTGAAGCTAAGCAATATGATTTATTTAAGCTTTTGACCTGCTTCTCTGCAAATCTAAAGGCAGTATCTCCTGGCATAGTCTGTAGTGTAGAGTGTAACAACTTAAATGGATTTTTGAATGACTAAATAAAGGTGCTTTCGTTGTTCTCTGTATATCTTAATTAGAGTGCAGTCAGAGAATGAAGTCTGTGAGACTCTCAGTTGCCATCAATTTAAGTGAGGTGAAACAGCCTCCTCTCCTTTGTTTTTTCCCCTTTTTGCTGGCAATTTGTAAACAAGGACTTGGGCAACTGAAAGAATACATCTGAATCTTTAAGAAGCTGGACGTCTGGTGTCTTGAAAAGGAAGCCAAGTAAAATCAGAGACACTTTGATTGCTACATGGCCTTGATAGTTTCACATGTCATTACTGGAATGCAGATCTATGTCAATTTAACTCTTTACAGGATATGAGGATGCAGGTATTTCTGTCACATGGTGCTGTGTCATTAGTCATGTTCTCTTGTAGCCTCAAGAGTGAGTCTGAGGTTGACTAGGCTGAGGTTGCTGAAAGCACCTTCCAGACCCCCAGGAGGAGGGGAGCAAGGCTTTGGCACGAGTATAGGAAAAGCTGGACTTGTTTGGGCTCATTGGACCTGCCCTGTAAATAAAGGGGCATCTTCCCCCCTTTTGTTGTGCCAGCCAGCTGGCAGTAATTGCAAGAAGAAATTTTGTAATTAGGCCTTTTAAAATTAGAATATGAATATTTGTATTACAGCAGCTTATAAGAAGCAAGATTATGTACAGCAAATATGCAAAGTGATCCCTGTCAAATGGGGCTGTAAAGCAAAATCTTACAAGGGCTGTTTATTGATCAAGATTTACTAGAAGGCTGGAAGCTGTGACCTCATGGTAGCATGAGGAAGAAAGTAGTAAGAAAAATTAAATGTAAATAAATATGCATCTCCTAATTAAATTTGAGTTGAAAAAAAATCTTCCTCCATCTTAACTTTCCCAGGCACATGGTCTGTTCCTGAGGAGATTAAGAAAAGGAGTTGTGCTCCCACTTAGATTATTTAATTCATGTTGCTGGGAGAAAAGCTTCAGTTGCATCTGATTTTTGTTTCCCTTGAGGAGCTGATTAATGTCTACAGGAAAACAGAGAAGTGTGTATTTAATACAGGAACAATGGAGTGAACTTACTGGATTTCATGTATCTGTTAAATTTTATGTAAGATTTAATTTTTTTAGCTAAGGCATTTAATAACCTGAAGTATCTGAGAAACAAAACTAGTGAGCCCAAAGTCATCATCTGCTTAAAACCAGTGTTCTAGTTGTGAGAGTGTGTGTTCTCTGTCTGCTCAGTTACATTATGGGAGGATGCTTTTTGAAGGTTTTCTCCCAGATGAAGCTCCCCTTTTCTTATTATTATTTTTATTTTGGTTTGTTTGGGTTTTTTGTTTGTTTGGGTTTTTTGTTTGTTTGGGGTTTTTGTTTGTTTGGGGTTTTTGTTTGTTTGGGTTTTTTGTTTGTTTGGGGGTTTTTGTTTGTTTTTTTTGTTTTGGTTTTTTGTTGTTTTGTTTTGTTTATTTATGTCAATTTATCTGCTTATGGGAGAAGAAAGAGGATTTTTCTTAAGAAAATACTGAAAAGTTTTCAATTGATTTTTTTACCCGCTTTGTTGACTGGTTTAATTCAGGTGCTGGAAGCCACAGGCAGGCCAAGTTTCAAAGACTGTTTAGAAACAAAGTCCCGTGGACTTTGTGCTTAATGCTTTTTGTAAAGGTGTTTTTTAGTGTCTGAAAACAAAAAATCCCATTCTAGTGGGAAGGAGAGTTAATTATTTTCACAACTGATTAGAACAAACATATATATATATATATATGTGCTATATAGTTATATATAGCATCTAAATTCAAAGCAGATCCTCAATTTCCCTTTATAAATCACTTCAGTGTTGCTGTTGTTGTTCTCATTCTGCTTTTTTCTTTTTTTTTCTTTTTTTTTTTTTATAAGTAAGATAAGTATTTAACATATTGCATGACTGATGTGGCAGAGTGAAAATGGACTATATTTCTATAATATGTCAGAAACAAGTTGTTCCAAGTTAGCTAATTAACTTCTTTTCAGAATGCATATTTCAAGTCACTGTGTCTGGCTATGCAACAATTAAAGTGGAATTACTTTTCCTTACCAAATTCACAAGAGATGCTGGCATCCACAGCTCTAATTAGATGCTGAAATATATTTGGAATACATTTTGGCCTGTCTTAATATTTTAGCTTTGTGCAACTGGTTATACGGGTCTTCTTGTTCTGCATTTATATTTTCTAACCTATGTATATTCTTATCTTCAGGATATCTGTCATTATGTAACCAGTTGATCTATGAGTTCCTGAAGAGTTTTGCAATGACAGGAACTTCAGTGAACTTCAATCCTGTTACAGTTTCTAAGTAGGTCTGTGTAGCTCTCTCAGTTTGGTCCAGCTACTTGCCATGTTTTACTGAGAATTATGATTATACAAGAAGCTTAGTCCTAAAGACATGTGTTAGATTGTGTGGAAAAAATATCAACAACAAACCAAAACAAACAACCCCCTCTAAAAGCCCCCCTCCCAAACAATCCCCAACCAAACCAAAATGATGCTTTTCCACAAGGCAGCAGATGAGAAACAGTATATGAGACAGGTACAGAGTTACAGCCTAAAGTGATGCTTTTCTGGTCCTCATTTTCCTTCTCCCAGCTTTGCATCTCATTGCTCCTGTGCTTTATATGAATGATGCTACTCGGATTTTAAGTTGACAGAACAGGGGGTGTGTGATGTACCAGTGCTGGGAATCAGCAGAGGGCACTCCATGCCAATAAACCTGTGTAACTGTGGATTAACATTCGTGGTGAAGTGAGCATCAGTTACTCCAAGATTTAGATGATTTAGCTGAGGGGATATCCATGCTCATTCAGTGATGCAGAGAATGCACCACACCGTCTCGTTTCTTCCAGCGAAAGCTGGATACATTTATAAGATGTTTATACTGATACTGATATTTCCTGGCACAGCATGTCCTTCCTCAGCTACCCATTGTCACCCTCACAGGAGAAAGTGTGTGAGATCTGGCCCCTGTGCCCTCCTGAGTGCTGGGGCTGATGCTCAAGGGCCATATTCACTTGCCATGTTGTGATTTTTTTTTTTTTCCTTCTGTAATAGCCCATTTCTTATGTCAACTCTGACGTGAAACAGAGATGATTTATAAAGAAACCTCAATTCTGCACTACTTGTCTGGGTCCATTGTAACTAAGCCAAATGTTGGTTGACGTGAAACAGATGGATGAGAAAATCCATTGGGAATTGTAAGGTTTGTGGCAAACACTGGATTTCTCATTTCCCTGTTGGTTTATTCCTGAGACAGCTGGGCTGCATGAGTCTCCTCCCTTACAGTTTCAGCTTCTTCAGTGAGCTTCAGCCCATCCTGCAGCAAGTGATCCATACAATAGCAGGTAGGCCTCCAATGCTGATGCTGTGCTCGCCTTTTGGAAGCATTGCAAGTGTCATCATGAAATGACTTCTAAAATTATACATATGCCTGTGTTAAATAAGAAAGCATAAGAAATACTTCTAAACATTGTAGTAGTGATGTTGAAATACCATGGCAAATGGTTCAAAGGGATGATTATTATTGCTGGTTTTATACAGCTCTGATTTAGGTACAAAAATATTAGTAAAGGAAATGTTTTGTGCATCTTGGGCTGTATTTTTCATCGGTGTCTTGTGATTCTTTAGGGATTTTATGGCACCAGGAGGCATGGAGAATGCTATTCCCAGCAATCATAGAAATAAGCAAATTTTACCTAAATATCAAAAAGGTTGTGCTTGCAAAAATGCAAATTCAGCAAAAGTAGAGCTGAAATGTTTTAGTTTGTTGGTATCTGTGAGCTCTCTGTAGTCTTTCTTCGGTGCTGCTATTTTTGTTTCTTTGTAGAGCTTGGTCTGGCAGTTTCTTCTGAAACAAAATTCTGATTGACATCTCCTGGAGTTTCGTTTGTGCAAGAAATAAGAATCAGGCCTTAGGAGATGCCTTAGGAGCTCTTGAAAGTAACTTTCACAGGGTACTTACTAACTTTGATGATTTGTTTTTATTTTTCCGGGTTGAAGTTTGTTCCTGTGCTTTATGAGATTTGTCACCCCAGGTTTCTGCACAAGAGACATACCCGAGATTTCCCTTTCAGCAGTTCAAATGCAGTGAAATAGAAGAATACTCAAACAAAAATATGATTTGTGTGTTTCTTAGCCATGTGCTCATGAGGAAGCACCACAGGGAACTCATAAGGCCTGAGTTAACTCAGAGGGGCTAACTTGGTTAGGATTGCCTCTGGCAGAGCAGGAAGCTCAGAACAAAATCAATAATTAGAATAACCCATTCTGATGCTGTCTTGGTTTTCTTGAGCACAGCCGGATACTTGTTTCATAAACCCAAATTTGGGAAATACCAAGTGCTTAAAACCAAAGTGATGTGGTCTGGCTTTGGGATACCTACATGATGTTTGCACTAGTGAAGGGTTTGGAAGGAGGTAAAACTGACTTCTTGCTGCCATAGGAGCCAGTTGTAGAATTTTAATGTGCTCCAGAAGCCTAAAAGGTAATTGCCAGAGTGCTTCAGGTGCTGTCACCTGGGACAGGAAGATACTTTGTCTGAGAGGTTTTGCGGCTCTTTCTTAGCTCTCTGGCAGCAGAATAGGAAGGTGTGCCCGAGTTCAAATAGATTCCATCTTGAGAGATTCCATAATAATACCCAAATTTTCACATCAGGACCAAATGCTTATGATGAAACAGACTCACTCAGTTCATCTTCATTTACAGGGATATGTTTTCCTGATTCCAGGTTCTGTTTTCCTGATTTCAGTGTCTTTATATGATTGAGCACAAGAGATGTAGAAATGAGCTTCTGTTTTCATGCTGAGTAAAAAAACACACAAACAAACAAACAAAAAAAAACAAACAAAAAAAATCCCTCCATTTTCTGGATGAACATGCTGTGATGTCCACTGTTAAACTGAAAGTGCCAGGTTTTCAACCTTGGTGCCTCTGGCACATGAAATGACTGGAGATCTCTGGCTGTGACAAAACTTCTGATTGAAAACTTTTAACAATCTGCTGTTTTGGCATTGTAAAAACTGTAATTTCTCCTCAGAAGTGCTGCAAAATTAAATTGTTGTCTTGCAGCTACTTCTTCATGTGTAAGTGTACCAAAGAATTAAATCCTTTCCTCCCCCATTTTACTTTCTTTCAAACTTTCATTACCTTGGTGTTTCTAACGAAGTTTCCATTAGAGTCCCGTGTCTCTAAAGATGCGGTGAAAAACAAGTTTCACCTTCACTTTCTCTAACCTGTTCAGGGGGTTTGTAAACTAATTTTCTCATACCCTTAGATTTTCTTTTTAGCCTTACTGCTTTCTAAGTGTCTTTCTATTTGAATTAGAAGTCCTCAAAGTTATTCGTGAGTGTTTTCAAGGTTTTATCTCATTTTGTTATTTCCAGACCAGGTTTTGAGTATTTCAGGATCCCTTTGTGCCCTTTTGCTGTCTTTCCTGGTGCTTGCAAACACCTGAAGATTTGAATAATGTGCTCTCTGTCCCTTTTTTCACAGTATTAATAAAGACCCTAAATCAAATTAAGCCTGACACTTCTTTGAGTAAGTGGTCTTTGGGTGCTTCTCCTCAAGACACAGTGTTGTTGTTTTTACCTGGTTCTAAACATTAGATCTTGAAGCAGTATGATTTTTTTAAGCTGGTGTAAAATCTTTTCCTGTGATGGATTGGTGTGGCAATGCATGAAATATCTATTAAAAGTTAGTACTTCTACTATTTGACATTTATGCTCAGGCCATGCACACTTAAATGCAGAATTTAATATAAGTTTTGAAAAATCAGCTGTGGCACACAATATAGCCTTTATTATTTACCAATCTAATGGGCTCTGGAATGCGTAGCGAAAAAAGGAGTACCTGCATAATGCTAATGAGCATCTCTTTGTGACTTTTTAAAGCTATTATGCTGCCATCCATATAGTCAGCCAGTGAAATCCTATGTAAATAATATAACTCTATAAATTACCTTTTGTTTTCCATTCTTAATTAAGCTAGACTTTCTGAATATCTAGTAGTGGAGATATAGCTAGATAAAATCTAACTATTAAATATGTAATGGTGTAATTAGGACACTGATATTGGTCACACTATCACTGGAATTTGCAGCCAGAGTTGTTGGACTAGAAGGATAGGTCATTGTTAGTAAATGCCACCTCTTCTGCAGGACTGGTAATTTTTAGATTAGCCAAAACCTTTTTTTTTCCCCAGGAAGGCCTCTGAGCTATTTTAGTGTATAGTAAAGCTTGCCACAACTATTTTTTTCTCATTTTGAAAAAAGAAAAACCCAGTCTTCTAAATGCAGTTAAGAGTTCAGTCTTTTCATGAACATTTAGGAGGGAAAAAGGTAACAAATATATCTATTTTTCAGTAGCAAATAGCCAGTTTTTCGTCTCAGTTGAGCAATGCTGTTTTATCTCATTTTTTTAAACCTGATTTTAGTGACTCTACTGCAGGTTATTAGCTTTTGTTGCCCAGAAGTGCCAAATGAAGGTGGTATTAGTTCTGCATGCATCTGACTTACTGATTCAGCTGTGTATCACACCTAAGTTGCACATGCAGAACAACAGGATCGTGGGAGGGATGAGGTTGGATGGGACCACTGGATGTCACCTTGTTCAATGCCCTGCTCAAGCAGGGCCACCTGGAGCTGGTTGCCTAGGACCATGTCCAGGTAACTTTTGAGTATCTACACAGATGGAAGACTCCACAACTCTGGGCCATCAATGCTCAGTCACCCTTCAGGGTGAAGAAGCATTTCCTGATGTTCAGAGGGAACCTCCTGTGTTTCAGTTTGTGTCCATTGCCTCTTGTCCTGTGTGCACACGCAGACATCATCTGTCAGGAGGTGTTACATGTATTGGTTAAATTTCTTCTTGAGCAGCTCCCCACACGTGGATGCTGTGATTGTGGTTGTGTTTGGGTTTTATGATGTTTTTGTTTGTTCTTCACCTTTTAGGGTAAGTCTTATCCCTTTAAAGGTCCATTCCCTCCTATGTGGAATCCGCTTGCCTACCTGGACTACAACAACCTGTGGAGGACCATGGATGAAATGGGGAAGGAGGTATGGCAGGAGGCATTGCAGCTGACTGTCTCAGCTCAGCTTTGTCTCCACAAGGGGCAGAGTGACGGATGGGACCAGGATGCAGACAGGCAAAGCTGCTCCAGCAAGAGCAGCCACGCATTTTGGTACACACTGATGGTCAGAGCACATCTGAGAGGGGCATCCTGGAAGGGTCTTGTGAGGGCCGTGCTGCTGAATTTGTCTGCAGTCATACCTTGTTTTCTCATTATAGGAATGTCAAGGCTTATGTTTGTGATTGATTTTTAGCACTTTTCCTGATGATTCATAAAGTAATATTTTAAGAGGCTTGGCGATCTCAAATGTTTGCCCTTCTCTACCCTGAAATTCAACTTGTCTGTTTTAGTTTATTACCAATATGTGTGTTTTGTATTGACTGAGCTACAAGACTTTGAGAAGAGGCTGCTCTTACTCATGTAGATAAATGGGAGAGATATGTAATAACTTTAAAAAAACCCCCACATTTATTAACTGTAAAATTATTCTCTATATTTCAATCTAAAAAAAAAAAAAAAGGAAGAAAAATCTGAAAGCAAGCAAACAACAAAAAACCCCTAAAAGCATTTCTCTGTTAAGTTCATTGTATTATCTGCCAGAAAGTCGCAGGCTAGACTACCATGTAAAGACAGGATTTTTTTGTGTTTCTTGTCTCTTTCTTATGTCACTCATTCATTTGCCAGTGAATGCTTTTTTTATGTCTCCTTAGATTCCCAGTGAAGCCCCATGGAAAGCTCCACATGCAGAAGAATGGGACAAAATGACTATGCAAGATTTCATAGATAAAATATGCTGGACAAAGTAAGAAACTTTCTAATACAAAATAATAATGGATTATATAAATATACCTTAGAGCTCCAAATAAGTGTTACTGCTTTGCAGAGAAATATAACTACCACTGGAATGCAGCCTTTTTAAAGAAATGGAGTGAGAAAATATTGTAATAATGGACCATGACACCTGTCAGGACACTCTGTTGTATTTCCCTAACTTTCTAGACTAAAAACTGATAAGGGAAAAATGCATTTGGAGAGTATTACTTCTGAATACGTGCGTAGTACCTTAATCTGTTATGTGCACTTTCCTGCTCTTTACTGTGTGTTTACCCTTTAAGAGAAAAATGTTCTGGTTACAGCAGGTTTTTGAATCAAACTTTTGATGGAACAACATATTTATCCTGTCCTGGACTATCGGATTCTACCAAAGTACTATACAGATAATATTTGTCTTGCAATAGCACTAAGTCACTTTAACACCCATCTTTCTATTGTTTAGCTGGTGCACTATATACCAGGGAAAGTGAAAATGCTTCCTGTTTTTATGTGTACATCAAAGCAATTTTTCTTTACTTGCCATTCAACAGCAGTTTGATTGTTTTTCTTCTCGCTGAAGGCAAAAAAAAAAAAAAAAAAGAAAAAAAAACCCATTAATTCTGCCTTCCTGTAAAGCAGATTGATTTCTGCTGCAACCTCCTCAGAATTGCCAAGCACCCGACACGAGGCTGCCACGAGCTTGCACGAGCTTGGTGCTGAAGCCTGTTAGCACCAGCTGGGTCTGGTGCTGTTGTCAACAGGGGCATTTTTATGGTTTCAGCCAGTCTCCAGAGAGCAACATGACCACTGTTGTTCATGTGGTTCATGGCCCTTTTGGACTGAGTCCAGAGCAGGGCCATAAAGATTATCTGAGGACTAGAACTATGCAGACACTCTGAGAGAGTTGAGATTGTTCAACCTGGAGAAGAGAAGACACCAGGAAGACCTTAGAGCCCCTTCCAGTACCTAAAGGGAGTAACAAGAGAGCTGGAGAGGGACTTTTGACAAGGACATGTAGTAATAGGACAAGGGTTTCTGGCTTTGCACTGAAAGAGGGCAGAGTTATATTAGGTATTAAGAAGAAATTTTTTACCATGGTGATGGTGAGGCCCTGGCACAGGTTGCCCAGAGAAGCTGTGGGTGCCCCATTCCTGGAAGTGTCCAAGGCCAGGTTGGATGGGACTTCAAAACAACCTGGTCTAGTGGAAGGTGTTTCTGCCCATTGCAGGGGGTTGGAGCTGGATGACCTTTAAGGTCCATGTCCAAAAACTTGTTTTACTTTAACAGGCATGACAATTACACAGAACCATATGAAAAGTCTTTCTCACTTGCATCATGGTCCATGTTCAGTAAAACCAAACAGAAATCTATGCTGACAGTTCTGCTGTTTCCCTGAACCCCTGACTTGGTAAGGAACTGTACAAGTTAGCAAAACACCACACATCAGTAGTCATTCAATATCCAATAGCTCGTGTGACCCCATTCATGTTTTTTCAGACTTTGATGGAATAAGACTTGACATTTTACCTGAATATTGGCATAGCATAAAGGTGCTTTTCAGATTTTATATGTGCATCTCAGCTTGATTTGCTCAGTTTGTTCAAGGTTTAGGTAACATGCCATAGAAACTTCCCACCCTGGAAGGTAATGATCCAGAAGGATAATCTTCCACTATTTCTCTCATCTAACAGACTGTACAGATTTGCTTTTGGCTACAAATGCATGCTGAAAATGTCCTCAGTGCTTTTGGTTGAAATCATACTGCCATTCCTAGGTGAAATATCAGGAACTAAAAAGCAATGGGAGAAGGCAGCAGAAATGAGGAGAATGTAACTACCATCTAATAGCATCTGCTTATAAAATATTAATAGATAAATAGACATTAGACAAAATGTCATAGAATTGATAATTTTTACAGTATGTGTTTATACAGATAGAAAGTCATGAATAATTTCTGGGGGTTTTTTTTGGCTGTCAAGAATGAAGCCAGAATGCACCCATGTTTCAGAAAATGGATGAGGTTTGCACTTCAGTGGGAGTGTGCATTTTTAGAAAGGACCTAAGATGCCTTTTTTCTGTGTAGATCTACAGCTGTTTGAAACAGTGTGTTAGAGTTACACTTTTAATCACCTTTTTTTTTTTTTTTAAAGCTCTAAGACTAAAAAAAGAAAGAAACAACAAAAACTGGATAGCAGTTAAACTGGGCATCTCCTAGTCCTGTCTCTGTCTCTCTAAACTCCTCCTCAGAGTGAGAGCACAGGGAAGTTTTGATTTCTAAGAGGAGGAATGTTTCCCCAAGCTTTAATAAATTCTTAGTGCACCCTAAAATCTTGTATAGGCATATACAGTAATTTACAGTGGAGCTGTTACAAAAGCACAAGCTTATGTAGGACATAAAGCAGTGATCCTTTTTCAGACACAGGTCTATTTTCTGCTTCTGTGTTCATTGCCACTGGCTACAAGAACACTGTTTAAAGTACTGAGCTGAGCAACCAAAGCAATCCTTTTCTTCTCCTTGCCAGACTCTTGCATGAATGCTGTCTCTTCTGTTACTTATATTTCTTTCCTTGCTGTGTTCCAGCTGCAGCAGAGGATCGGGCAATGAAGGGATCCTGACTAAGCCAGAGATTTCAGATAATTAGTTTAGACAAGATTGCTAACTTTTTATGACAGGTGTGGAATAATCTTTATACTTTGTGCTTGAGGGACAGGCATTCAGCAGGTGCAAATAGAGTGCAGATATTGTCCTTAACCCAGGAACCATGGAAGGACATGGTGGTTTTCAGTCCAGTGAAAACAGGAGAGCTTGCTTCCCTTAATCCTGAGTCTAACTTTGCACTAGTAGCATAAAGTGACATAAGCTTTCATGAGCTTTTGTGTCTCCTAGAGACCTTATGTGTCTGAAATACAGCTGTGTTTGACTAACACTTCTTTTTTGTTGGGATACTTGAAAAACGTTGCATGAAAGTTACCGACAATTCCTTACTTCAACTGAAATCAAGCAGTACTTTGCCCATGGTGAAAGAAGAGGCTGCCAAAGACAGTGTCCCACCTACTCAAGAACAGTCTGGTCAGCATTATTCATTTTTTTTCTCTTTCTTGTCTCTGTTGCAGTGCTGCCAAGAGTTTTGCAACTCTGTTTGTGAATGTGGATGTCACCTCTGAACCCCACGAGGTCTCTGCCCTGTGGTTTCTGTGGTATGTGAAGCAGTGTGGGGGGACAGCAAGGATATTCTCAACAACCAACGGGGGACAGGTATTGACAGCCATCACCTTCTGCAACTCTTGGCAGGCCCTGATTTAACTTCATTCTTTTGCTTGTTTACTTCAGTTCAGAGGGCAAACTGAGTCCTCCATAAGTTTTGAGCCAGTAGCACATTGATAACTACTTTTATTCATTTGCACTTTGATCTGGATCTTGCGAAACTAGTGTTGAAGATTGCTGCTATGCTCAAAGCATTGCCCCAGGGTTCAGTAGCTTTGTATCTGTTCCTGCCTCTGGCTTCCTTTTGGACTGTGCTTAGAAGATGTACTTTGCTGATCCACACTGTAAAAGCAAAGTTTTACTTACGCTTATTTCTGTCATGAGGCTTAAGCAAGCCTTGCCACTGCACACTTAATGGAGATGGCAAGGCCTGCTGCAAATGGATACTGAAAATGTATCCCAGAGCTGGCTTCCTAAGATGGAAGTTTTCAAGGATTAAAACTTCTAAGATTTTAAAATCATCCTGAAGAAAATGATCACCACTGCTTAAATACAGTCTTGCTTTGAAATGTTTGCAGTCTGGTACATTACTGTTGCTTCTGCATTTGAAAAAAGTAAAGACTCTGTTAATGGTCTTCTACTTGAGAAGTGCAAATTTTCCTAATTGTATTAGAAATAGATATATTTTTAGGAATGCAAATTATTTAATCATAAATAAAAATGCAAATACATTAAAACCATATTAAATTCCTAAATATGCATAGATAAGCAATAACTGTAGATTATTTAACTGAAAATATGTTTAATTAAATATTTGAATTCTGTACTATATTAGAGGTGATTTAAGTTAGATTATGGACTGCAGCAGATGTTTTTGATATGAGCTTCTTATACCTTGCTATTTATTGTGAAGATCATGTTTCCTACTTCTGATGGACAGAGCTCTGCAGGGATGAGTGAACTCAGAAATAGGTTTGATAGTTCAGGCACTTTGCAGAAGTCTTGCTGATTCACACAGGCTCATGGAAACTGTTTGGAGACAACATGAGAAGGGATTTTCTCATGAGGTTACTGATACTTCTGGTCTTGACTGATGGTCAAATTTGGGGAGAATTTGAGATCTCACCCAAAGAGAAAGTAACATGGATATGTTTCCAAGTGAAACTGCCAGATTTCCCAAAAATGTTTAGACAACAGTGGAAGGACAAGGTTTGTTTTGAATGCCAAGTGAAACCATATCTGCTTCACAAGCACCTCTCTACTGAGCTGTTCATGTGTTTCAGGAGAGGAAGTTTGTTGGGGGTGCTGGCCAGATCAGTGAGAGGATGATGGAGCGCCTGGGAGGCCGGGTGAAGCTGAGGAAACCAGTCGTCCGCATCGACCAGTCGGGTGACAGTGTCATTGTGGAAACCTTAGATCATGAATTATATGAGGTAATGAAATGTCCTAGTAAGAAATCGTTAGTGGTGATTGGATGGCTAGAAAACCTTTAGCTTTTCCTTTTTGACTTCTTCAAAATCCTATACAAAAATGTAGCAGAGATTTAAGCAACTACGAGAGTAAGTCATATTTTCTCATTGTCCTGAAGTGATAGCAGTGATAGAGCTTTAAAGTGATGCCTGGAAAGCAGAATGTATATTCAAACTTTTCCTTTGCTAGCATCTCTTCTTTGTGTTTGTTTACCTTCTGAATTAAAGGGTGATTGTAAGGTGAACACAAAAAATATAGCTTAGTAGTAAACTTTCTGTGGAAAAACATTGCAAGCTTTACTTCTAAGTTGTAACAGAGGAGTCCAGATGGAAGGGAGACCAATGGACTCCTATAGCACAGTGCTTTCTTTAAGTACTGGGGAAAGGGCAGCTGCCCATCATTTGAACAGATGGCTGTTTATATAATGCTTGTTTGTTATTTAATGAGCAGGATTTTGTGAGTGTTTAGTTTTGCAATTCTTATGCTAAATGCCAAAATTGTTTCACAAGATACACTCTGCAGCCTCCCCAGACATCTGCCAAGATCGTTGGAGCAATATACTTAGGTTGAAGTAATGGAGAATGTATTTGGCTTCTGATTTCTTTTTCAGGGCAAATACGTGATCATTGCCATTCCCCCCGCTCTTGGTTTGAAGATTCATTTCAACCCACCTTTGCCCCCAATGAGAAACCAGCTCATCAACAGGATCCCCATGGGCTCAGTCATCAAGTGCATTGTGTACTATAAGGAGACTTTCTGGAGGAAGAAGGGTACTGTGTTTTAATTCAAAGGAGTTGTAGTGACAGAGGGAAGAGGGTGCATAGCAACAGAGTAGACTTTTTGTTTAGAGGATGCTAAACCTTAGAAGCAAACCTCATATGCTTCTGTGCCATTTTTGCTTTCCCCTGTATGAGAAACTTGAGAAATCAGTTGGGAAGAGAGGGTGGATGAGGGCATAAAAAGAGGGAGGTAGTCATGAAGGCAGAACTCCTGCCTGTTGCTTATTGCCTTGGTTGTTCTTTATTGTCCTCTCCTTCAGTGGCAGCTGGGTATGAGTCTCTCTCACTGGTAAAGGTACGAGTGACATATGATGGAAAGGGGTTTTATCACATCAGTTATCAAGCTACAAAAGTGCTTCCATCTGGATGCACAGGACAGCATTAATTGAAGGTGTCTTCACACAGACATCCCCAGTGGACTTGTCATCCTGGACTCTCCTTACATGCTGAATACTTCCATCATGGTTCTTCAGCTCTCTTTCAGGACTTACTGAATCTAAGACAAACTACAGTGTAATAGCACCCATTTCTCATCATTGGCTATAATGTCATCCACGCTCCATCTTTGTGAATGGCTTACAGGGCTCTGGATCCTGTCATGTTCTGGCTGTTAGGTTTGGGATGGATTGGCAGGAGGTGACTCCCATTTCCTATTCTAGTTCGTGCATACTGTGTTTTGCTAACACCATTATTCTTTCAAGAACAATATATTTTCTTCAAACCCTTCTTTTAAGAACAGTTGTGTTTTCAAAACAACGTACAAATATCTCCTATGTCTGACATGAACATCACAACTGTAGTAAAAGCACTTTTGAACATCTTCAGTATTTGAGAGCAATCTGCTTCTGTGCAATTAATAACTACCTTTCTAACCAAGTAGTGAAATAATTTATTCTTCCATCATAAATTCAACAATGGGAGATTCTTTTATTGATGTTTTTAAAGATGATGAAAAGGGTTGTTAATTGTCAGCATGTCTCAGATAGAAACTTTCTCTTCTGAGATAATTTAGCATTTTTCTGACTCAAGGCAGCACTACACTGCCTTGCAGATCAGCAAGGGATCTGTGTACTAATCTTTGTCACTTCATTTTTTGTTGTTTGTCTGTTTTGGGGTTTTTCTGTTTTTGTTTTTGTTTGTTTTTTTTTTGTTGTTGTTGTTCTCTTTTCCATTGTTTTCCTATTAGAATCATAGTATCTGAGAATAATGGAGACTGGGAGAGACCTCTAGATGTCATCTGATCCCATGCCTTGCTCAAAGCAGGGTGAATTTAGATCAGGTTGCTTAGGGCTTTTTCCAGTCATGTTCTGAGTATTTCACAAGTTCTTGGAAGCTCCTGCATTTTGATACATGAATCCTAACTTCTCTTCCACCTTGTGCTTAACAGGGTATTGTGGTACCATGATCATTGAAGATGAGGATGCTGCAATTGGTTTAACACTTGATGATACTAAGCCTGATGGCAGCTTTCCTGCCATAATAGGGTAAGAGACAGTGTCTAATTAATGCCTTTTTGTTTGGTCTTAGAGACAACTATTGAAATGGGAAACCTACTGCTTTTGAAAGGCAATACTTTAAAATAATTAAAAGGTTGAGTTTCTCAGTGTATGGCAAATATGCTGGTTTTGGGTTTATTTCAAAAAAAGTTTTCTCTATGATTTCATTGCTAATTAAAAAAATTAAATTCTGTCTTCTTTTTCTCACTGTCATCTTTTGCCTTGTTACGAAATACAAACCTCAAGAAGAGGAAGGGAAAGAGGAGAAAAAAGAGGATGATTGCAGAAATGTAAAGTTTTCTCCCAGTATCCCAGTTCTTTAAATCAAAATTTGTTTTCTAGAATATTCTATTTTGGTTTGTTCTGATTTTTTTTAATAGCCAGAGAGTATGATGAGACTTAAAAGTTTTATTGAAAAATAATTTCCAGCTCAATCCCAGGCTTCACCTGTTGGTCCTATGTGCCTGCACCCACGGCTATGTAAAATTAAAGTAATTGGGAAATGGCTCATGCAAATATTCTAACATGAATCTCAGAGTGGTTCCTTCCACAGTGAGTCCTGCAAGCAGCAGGCAGAGCAAATAACATTATGCAGAGAGATGAAATGGATATTTTAGATAGAGACCCTGAAGCTATTATTGTGAATCACAGCATCCCATTATAAGCTATTGGCATTTTTAATAATGCAGGAAATGTAGCTGGATAATGGGAGTAAAGTGTTTGTGTTTTTTCCTACAGCTTCATCCTTGCTCGCAAGTGTAGAAGACTGACAGGTCTCACAAAAGAAGAAAGGTAAGTACAAACAGTGAAGATCTGCGCAGAATCCAAGTCAAAATTTTGTTATAAATGACCACAGCAGGAAAAAAAAAGGCCCTGATTTGAAGGAAGTTGTCTGTAACCTTGTGAGAGTAGGCAGACACGTCACTTTAAGGAAGAAGGTATCTTGGTTTTGGATGAAGGCCCCACAGACTTCCCACAAACTGGCAGCAGATGTAGCAGAGTAGTCCCTGCCCTTTGGAAACTCTCTGATCCTGGTTCTTATTTTCCCACAAGGCTGCTCTGCTTATGTGACTCTAGGCAAAGAACTGCTCTGAGCTGCTGGATATGAAAGTAGTGTAGAAATCCACCTGCCCTCACTGGAAAGGGTCCAAGGTCAGCCTCCCCCACTCTCTGGCTTCCTGTGGGTGCACTGAGCTCTTTGAAAGCTTGTCAGAATGGACAGGTTTGGCCACTGTGCTTAATTTTGATTTATTTATTTTTTTTCTAATCACTTTGGAGGGTCCTTTCAGTGTCTGTAACTTAGTGGAACCTTGCTGGTGCTGTTGCTGCCATGAGTGAGACCTCAGCATCAGGAAGGGGTCAGAAAGGTGCCTCCATCTCTCCACCTTTGGTTATGGGGAAAAAAAATGCCCTTCAGGCACAGATGAAGGCTGTTTTGCTGTCTTCTTGAAATAAATCTCTGCATACAACAGTGCTCTCTGGTATATCACTAAAATAGAATTTACAAAGTAATGATTTTTCTTTCCATCACTGATTCACAGTATCTGATCAAATTAAACCTCCAAGTAAAGAGTGTGGATTATGAGCAGAGGCTTATTTTGAAATTGAGAAAACACATTTGTTTTTAAAGCATGCCAGAAGGAATACTGTGTCTGAATAACATTTTTACAGGAGTAAACTAGAGAAAGTGTAGTTATCTCAGATTTGTTTTCAAGTAGTCTGGCAGTCTGTGGGTAATGGGTCTAAATGGAGCTGTTAGTGTCCCAGTCTTTTCAAATGACAGCCTGGTACCACAGAGCCCTTTTAATTCTGGCAGGAATGGACAAGCACTGAAGCTTTGAGATAGACCCCCAGCAGGTGCCAGATGATGGAAGTCATGTAGGTATTCCTGAAACCCAGTGTGCCCAGCATTTAAAGCCATCCTAAACACCAAGTGGTGTCTTAATCTGTTTGTGAGCACCCTAGGTACAACTGAGCATTCGTAGTCTTCGAGAACAGCTTCTCTTTCTATGAAATGAAGGCCTGTCCTCTCTGCAAGGCACTGTCCTTTCCCCTGAACATTAAAAGCATTGGCACAATTACCTGACTCTGCTGCTTACAGCAAAGTTTTAAACAAGAGTTTTGAACTCTTGTCTTTTGAGGAATAAACCTTGGACTAGGAAGGACTTTGCTTTGGTAATGAATGGCTGTGAAATAAGCCCATGTTGGTACCTGCTGGATGTACCCTGGTGCAGAGGTACCTCTGGCTCCTGCAGTCTTGGCCTCAGCTAGCCAAGGCAGAAACTTGCTGGTCTGTCCTTCACATAAGCATGTTTTCTTTTGGTGGAAATTGGGGTCCAGGAGAAGGCAGAGCATGAACCCAGACCTTCCAGCATACACTTGGTGTGCAACCAGTTTGTATTGTTTACATGGAGGCTGTGGGGTTTGCAGGGAGGGATCCCTTCTGAACACAGGTTTCTTGTGGCACCCTACAGAGGATGTATCCTGCTGAGATGCTGTGCTCACCTACCAGCACAGCCAGGGATCTCCCTTCATCCCACTGATGGCATTGTAAGGTTTTTGGTAATCCTTGGATGCGAAGAGTAGAGTGTAGAGTCTGTGGCAGCAATCCTAAATCGTGACTGGGAGCTGCAGTTGTGGGAGAGGATGGAAACCTTTTTACAGCCTGAGCCTGACACTGAGGGGAGTAAAACTCACTGCTGCCTTCCAGCTGGTCTTCCCAGGCCAAGTGCCAGTGAGTAATTGCAATAGTTAGATTGTGCCCTACCTTTCAGAGCTGTGCAGTGATGGCCACGGCATCACACACTGCTGTGGAATAAGAGGCCAGGGGAAACAGCTGACTGTCTGCACGTGCATTTCTTCCACACTGGGCAAACTCTCAACAGAACCCTACCTTGGTAGCTCCAGGCATAACATTCCTCTTCTTTAGTGCTGCTGGCACTTTCACAGCTGAGTCCAAAGCCAAGAAATAAGGATTTTACTCACTGCGTATTCCATATGTTCTATGCTAGCCTCAACCATAAATACATAAATATGAATCTATTTAAACTGTTCTAGGATGAAAACTGCAGATCTTGCAGACAAACCAGCACAGCATCAAAGATTGCTCTTATTATGAGTAATTTCATCAGTGTTTGATTTCTGTTAGTACAATTCAATCCTTTAGAAACTGTTGGGCTTATTGGTTTTCTGTTGGTTTTTTGTTTGTTTTTGGTTTTTTTTTTTTTTTTTTTTTTTTTTTTTGTTTTTTTTTTTTTTTTTTTGTTTTTTTTTTGTCAAATAATACCTTATTATTGATAAATAATTCCTTCTAAGGTCAAAATTGCTTAAGAGTATGAAGATGCCCTTGACTTGAAGCTTAATATTTAGTTTTGAACAGGTATCTTAAACTATCTATATTTGCAATGTACTCAGCAAACAGCTGTGACCTTGCACCTTCTTGGAGCTGTGCAGTTGGTCACAAGTGAGAATATCTACTGTTTCTGGTATGCCATTTTCGGGCTCCCTGGAGGGTCTGCAAGTCATGTGTGGAAAAAGAACAGGGCACAGACAGGTCTAGAGGGGTCCTTCTCATCCCTGTCATGGTGCTGGGAGGAGCAGAAGCAGATGGGACCCAAGGGGATAACTCACTTTCCCATGGAGCCCTGTGGTGTTACTGACCTGCCCTGAAAGCAGGAGCAGGTGGGCATCTGTGAGAGCTGGTGGACAGGCCTCAGCAGAGGCTTTGCTGAATCCTGCTGTTAAAATGACTTTGTTGTGTTCACACACTGAGTAGGTGCTGTGGTCTGCAGGGCACGGTGGTCACCTCACTTAGGGAGAGAGAGAGAGATGGAGAAAGTGACCCCTTTTGTTATGGCTATTGCTGGATTCATGTCACCTTGTGACTGCAGAAGGATGCCTATTTATAGGTCCTTCAGCTCTCTGAGCCCTCTTGGCCAGTCACTGTTTCTGGTGCAGGCTGACCTTTGTCCTGTGCCCCAGGGCAAAAGGAAGGGGCTGCTTCCTTCCCCACTGCTGCTGGGCTTGACACCTGCCAGCAGCAAAATCACCCCAGGGCCAAGGCTCTTCCTGTATGTAGCACCTTTGCTTTCTTGCTTAAGCCCCAACCTGCACATGAGGCCCTTCAAGCAGTCCTGTTTCTCCTCATCCGCTTTCTAGTGCATTCTTTGGGTTCAGCTGCTCATGGGTGTAGCTGGGTGGCTTCATCCAGCAGTTACATACAGTTTCCTTTTAGGCTTTTATAACTGCAAGTGTAGCCCATGCAGTTACAGAGCTGGGACTTCTGTATTTCTGTGCCCAGCATGGATTTCTGTGGAGAACAAGTTGTTGTTTTTCCCAGAAATAAATGGCTTTCCAATACTGTGTTTGAGTTTCTGTTTTTCATAATTGTTAACTATTATTTCAGCTTGATATTTCTGCTCTTGAGAATTGGTGCAGAAGGACTAACAGTAAGACCCAAAAGCTTGTAGTTACAAATTTAATTGCACTTGTAGTTTGCTATGGAAATAAATATATACGTGGATTTATAGACTCATAAACTAAAATAGGAGAAGATTTTATGCATACAGAAATAAAGTACTGGGAGCTGCAGTATATTGAGACCTGCATCGTTGTAGGAACAAACATAAGTTAGACTATTTACCAAGACAATAAGGTGCAGTGCCTTACTACTTTCTTTCCTGACTGGAGAGCATTTAGATAATATGTAGAATTGGGCTGCTAGAGTTGTCTTAAGGGAACAGCTTGTGTAAATGCAGATAAAACCAGCACTTAAGCAGCACCAGAGTTTGAGTTGTTTCTAGTGATCCAGAGGCTGACCAATTAGGATTGATCCTGGAAAGCTGGAACCTCAAGTTCAGGCAGATACATTACTTGTTCTCCTGTAACTAGGGTGCATTAGGGGTGGTTTGTTTGCTCTTTCCTCACAATTTCTGTTGCTTTTCTCTTGCAGGAAGACGAGGCTGTGTGAGCTCTATGCAAAGGTTCTGGGATCAGAGGAAGCTTTACATGTAAGCACAAAATCTAACTGTGAGTTCTTTGGAAAAGGCACTTGCTACAGGAGCACTTGCTGCCCTCTGTAGAGGAGTTGAGAGAACATTATGGCAAGTCTTGGGTTATGTTTGACAGTGAGGATAAGAATGAGTTTATGAAACATTAAAAGATGGGTATGTTCTTCTCCAGCTATGTGGGTGGCATTCTCAGTGCTTACCACCATATCAGCTGTTCTCAGGTGTGACAGGCTTGCTTTCCCTCTTGTCTAAATTGTGTCTTCTCCCTTACTAGTTAAGATCCATTGTTGCATGTGTTGGGCTTTCTTTTGCTTTTCCCTCATCCTCTCTTCCTTCTCATGTTGAGTGACTATGATCTCACCCTTAGGTTATGTGATTAATGCTGTTTATGCTTTAAAGACAGTTTTACACCAGTTAAATGTTACAGACACCAATCTGGAAAACACATAATTTTCAACACAATTACATTGTACATAAAACCATGCAAGTGCCACACTTTACCTTTTTAACAGTATATATTTGTATCCAGGGTATGTATTGCAAGTATTACATCTGTGTACACCAGAGGTTAATTGTGCTTTACATGGTTCAAAGCATAAATTTGTGCACAAAGCATAAATTTACATTGGCATATTAAGAGGATTATGTTCTACAGTGGCCACATTAGCTAGTTTTTTAAACACTGCTAGCTATTTTTAAAAAAATTAAGGCTTATTGTGTTGAGTTCATGTTGCATTAAGAGACTTGTTAAATGTGCTTGTCTTGCCAGACGCTGACATGCAACAGATGATAAGCTGTTCTTCTCTGCTCTCTCCTCAGTTCTGTTATTAGCTTCTTTGGGACTCTGTCCTTTCCCTGAGTGAATTAATCTCTGTTTTACAGCCAGTGCATTATGAAGAGAAGAACTGGTGTGAAGAGCAGTATTCTGGGGGCTGCTACACAGCCTACTTCCCACCAGGCATAATGACTCAGTATGGAAGGTACAGTGTCTATTTATAGTGGGCTTTGGAGTAGTGAGATAAGATCAAGTTAATAAATATCCTCAGAAAGGGTCATAAATCCTCTGTCACTGTTCACTTTATACCTTTTAAGATCACTGGGGAATATTTTAAAGACATAGTATAAGCTTCCACTTGTCTCAGCCGGGCCTTATGATGGATGAGTTCAGTTTCTTTAGGGGCTTTTAGTCACTCTTGTTATTCGGTGAGTACAGCTCAGTAGGTTCTGGGAAGGGATTGGGAAGCTTTCACAGTGTTTGCAAAGCTGGCTTTGGGTGTTGGAAATCTGTGTAACCGTTCCCAGCACATGTTTAGCTGGTGTTTTATAAATACTGGCAGAGAGTTAATTCTTGCCAACATTGACAGTAATGAGTGATTTCTTTGGAGCATTCCCTTCTTTTTAGCAGTCAAGGCTTGATATAGTAATCAGTGTGCCATTGTATACAGTCCTCTCCCACCTAAGTTTTTGCATGAAAATAAGATTTAGCAAGAAGAAAAAGACATTAGACCAATGATTGGATTCAGATACACAGCTTTTTATGTGGTGGCATAGTCCTTCTTTTGAAGCTTAAGTTTTTTCAATTTAAAATAACTTAGAGCAATAAAGCACTTGTAATTATGGAGGCCTTAGTATTTAAAGTAATTTTAATGGTAATTATTGTGAATTCTAGCAAAAACAGTTAAAACTTTTCTTTTTTTTTTTATAATTTCTTTGCTTGCTGCTTTAGATATTATGAGGTTGTACTTCAGAATGCTGCACTGTGCCAGTAATGCTTAGCACTGGTATTTATGGCACTGGTTAGAGTTGTGAGATAGAGTGTTATTTCAAAACAATCGTCCTTTACACCTATGAGCAGCGTAAGTGTTTAGGAAGTGTGAACACTGGTTTGTTTACTGTAAGAAATTAAATGCAATGCAAACTGCCCCTCCAGCTCAGCTCACCCAGTGTTACTAACTGTAAATGCATGCTGTTAGTTGAAACACTTTTATAATGTTAACCCAACTACTTTGGTTCTTTCCTGATACGCCTTATGTGACTTGCTGCTTGTCCCCTTCCAGGATCATTCGGCAACCCGTGGGCAGGATCTATTTTGCTGGCACAGAAACAGCCACAGAGTGGAGTGGGTACATGGAGGGGGCTGTCCAGGCTGGAGAAAGAGCAGCCAGAGAGGTAGAGATGCACTGTCAAATATCCTGTGGAAAATGAAAAGTCTTCTGCTTGGAGGAGAAAGGGGAGCTGAGTGTTGATGGCTTCAGGTGTTCTGAATCTTGATGCAAAAGGGGAAAGACTTCAAAAAGGATGAAGGATTTACACTTAAATTTGGGATACTTAGGAAGGCCTCTGGCTATTGCCTTAAACTCTTCTCTCTTTCTAGGAATTAAATCCTTTCTTCTTTAATAGAAATCTCAAATTCTCACCTACTCATTTTTTTCCCCCAAATGGGCAATCTGTTAGTCAAAATACTGAGAGATCATGGCCATTAGAGCATGGGAACAACTCAGTCCTGCAGCTTTGCACACCAAGCCAGTCCCTTCCTCAGTGTTCCCAACAATACCATTGATGCAGTGAAATACCATTGTGACAGCTTACACAAAGTCATTAAACAAGGGCTTAGATATTTTACTTCTGAGAAAATGGCAATTCCTCAAGTATTTTCGGGAATATTGCAGTTTGTGGAGGAGCAAAAGAAATTTCATCATTGTTTTATAAGATGAAGAGAACCTTGTGGCTAAAAGCTACAGTCATAGAACAGAAATTGTCCCTGACCCAAAAGACAAGGATCAACTGTTCCTAAACTGTCCCATTTGAGAAAGTTATACCTAACCTGCTCCTGAAAACCTTCAGGGGTGTTGCTTCATGATCTCACTAATGTACAGGCATTACAGCAGAGCCTCCAAAGCCCTCAGCAGAGAAGCTGACAAATGTGCTTGACTGATAGAATTTTTGATGTTTTCCTTTCCTCATTTACTTGTGAAAGGAAAATATGTTTAAAATCTGGTGAAAGGGTATTTCTCGCTTTCATGCATTCAAGAGTTGATGGGGTCCATGAATCTTGACTACTGTAAAAGCCCGTCATAAAAGATGACAAACCTACAAGTGCCTGGAATAGGAAAAACATTAATATTGCTGCCTCCCTTTTATTTTACTGTAGAAGAAACTATTCTTGCTGTCTTCCTTGACTATCATTTCAAATAATCTTTGCTATTTGGCTGATCTCTGGTATCTTTGATATTTTGAATGGTAATCTTTCTGTTTTAAAGGCTTTCTTTTTAGGTTTTCCTTTCTCTGGCTAAAAGTAGCAGTCTGTCATCACTCCCACAACACTGTTCTTCTTCCTACATCGTGGTAAAATTTGCAAAGCAAGCTACTCCTTGTAGCTGCGCTCCATATGTATGCCAGGAGTGTCTGCTTAACTCTTAGTCATATTCACATTACCCTGTTCTCATGGGACTAGTCAGGTTCTGATATCTTCCATGGACTAACTAAGCATAAAGAAATTTTTCTGTTGCTGTTTCTATGTTCCACTAGGAGGAGTGTCTTATTAAATATCAGACCTCCCCAGACATGAATTGTAAGAAGCTGAGTTTTCTACTAAAATTTGAATACACTATGATATATGTGCTCAATTGTTCTGTTCATCATGCCATTTTAAAAGAAAAAGTGAAGCTGGCTTTTTATTTCCTTTTGAAGAATCAGTGGTACTTACTGAGAACGTTACTTAATTTCAGATACTGTTTGCTATGAGGAAAATCCTAGACAGTGAAATTTGGAAGCCAGAACCTGAATCAATTGTAAGTATTTATGTAGATTAAATGGACTGGGGTTTTTTGCTGCTGTTTGCTGATAAGATAAAATTTTGTTGGCTGCTTTTATGTAAGTTCACAAAGTCAATGCCACAATAAACTTTCATGTACTCACCAAAAGTGCCCTTCCCTGAACAGGAACATGATAGAAACTCAGAGAGGGCACTCATCTGACAACTCTGAAATGCAGGATTGGAAAGAACTGCACTTTTAAAGTGGGCTATGAATCCTGTCTACGTGTGTGTTCTTTTTCCCTTTAACAGAGCAGAAAATTTTGATACACTACTTCTTGATAACATTTAACTGCCTCAACCCATTTTTTTTTCTTGCTGCAAATGTCTTGATTTGTGTCCTGCCTCTAACACTGGAGATGTTATGTTGATAAGGAATGCTCTGCCTACAGGATGTGCCAGCTTTGCCCATCACTACGACCTTCTGGGAGAGGAACTTGCCATCTGTGCCAGGACTGCTGAAGCTGATTGGATTTTCCACTTTCTTCACTTCTGTGGCTGCAGCGGGGTTATTTGCCTACAAAAAGGGACTTCTAATTCGAAACTGAAAAAAGGTGCAATCTCAAAGCCTCACCCTTGAGGGGTTTGCTTTTTTTGGTGGGTTTTTTGACATGTATTTCCCTGTCTCCAAAATCAGATCAGCACTGAAGAAGAGGTGATAACAGTAGAGAAAAGAGGCCGAAGGGGAAGGATAAAGGAAGTGGATTCATATTCAAAAGTAACCCCTTGAATCCAGGCCTGTTTCTGGCAGTAAATTTTTTGGTTGTTGAATTTCTAGGATACCCTGCCAAACGTTATCACCTTGGTTTTTATCCAGATCTCAGAACAGAAGTGACAAAATGCCTCTATAAAACCAATTCTGATGAGATTTCCAGTTGTTTTTACACTTGTGTATGAACCAGACCCTGAAATCCAAGTCTTCTCAGCCACAGACTCTATTTGTACTGCACACCACAGTCTCTAGTTGTAAGCAAAAGATTTCTGCCTTCCTGTGTGGTAGAGTGAGAAAAGATCCATAGCTTAAAGGATTAGGCTGTTGGACCTGAGTGTGAATGGGGAACCTTGTGTTGATGTACAGGCATAACCTCTTAAACTTTTTTCACCCTGTCTGATGTCTCTTTGCCTCCAAGGTTGTCTTTTAGCTCCTAAGTTGCTGCAAGATAGCAAGAGAATAGATTACCTCTGCTTACCCCATAAAGTTGTAGAGCCATCCATAAAAAGACATCTCAACTTCTTAACTCCTTCCCTTCTTTCAGCTATTTATTCTTTGAATACCTGGAGACTGTCTCTTGTCTGGTGGGGCACAATGGGCCTGAAAATGTAGTGTTTGCATTAAAAAAACCCCCAACCAATAAAATCCCAACAAAACCCCCCAACTTATCTGCCCCCAAATGTTTGCTTTGCTGATTCAGAGCTTCAGGGTTTCTTAACCACCATATTGATGGAATTAGCAATTCCACTTCTGCCTGCTGTGCTGTGCTGCACTGACTGTGCACTTTTGGTAACTAATCAAGGATCTAAATGATCAAAAAGAGCCATGGATAGGAGAGTCACATGCAAATGTTTCTGCCCTCCATAGCTTGGTACCTTTCAAATAAAGTTAAAAAAAAAAAAAANAACAAAGAAGGCAGGGGTTGAGGGAAGAAAAAAACCCGACCACCAAAACCTCAGTGCCTATGTGTCAGTGTGTTGGTACCTTGTTGTAGATGTTTCTGCTGTGTTACATCTGCACAGCATGGAACAGGCAGACACGCGTGTAACTGACAACAGGATTTGATGCATGTGAAGCTTGAGATGTCTGGAATTTTTCACAGCCTGTTTGCTGCACTTCCCTCTTCAAACAGTGCCAGTTTATATGTAAAAAAGTTTTAATTCATTAAAAAGCCATGGAGGGAAGTAATAAATTCAGCAACTAGTGTGAGCAGACGGCAGAGGAACTGTACCACCAGTCTCGGGCAGAGTTTTTGGGCCAGCATCTAATCTTGCTTGTGCAGGGTAGTACTTCCTTCTCCAAATAGTCCCATAGAAATTTACTGAACTACTTAGGAAGCTGTAATATTTGTGAGCAGCACATCGTTTCCTGGCCCTTAGGTTTCATTCTTTCTGACTTGATATGCCAGTTAAACATCTTGTAGCAGCAGCTTGGATTTTATGACAATTGAATATCCTCATAACAGCCTTTTAAAATGCATAGGGGAACTTTTCAGGCATAAAGATCTTTAAGTCAGAAGAACAGTGCAGCATTGTACATATGGCCTTTCTCATTGTATCACATAGAGCTCTAATTTGCTGGGACATTTGCCCACTGCAGAGTGCTTCTACATGGCTTTCTGTCCATGGGATTTATTTACTAAATGAATTAGGAACCGAAAGCTGAAGGGGAAGTTCAGAGCTTTTGCAACTCAGACAATTCTTAGGCCAGAAATAAACACAGGAACCTAAATTTGGGAAAACATTTTTACTTGGCCCCAATATTGTAAGTACTAGACAGTGAATGCACACTTAACATATAAAGAGCTGCTGCATTTGCAGATGATTTCCCTGCCAAAACTGTTTGGAATTCAGGTCCTGCTTCTGCCCTAGAAATACTCTTCAGCTCCCTACAGGGGAGCAGATTCGTGAAACTAATGAGGATAAATTGGTTTTATTCATGTCCAAAATGTATCTCTCTCTTCTTTGCTCTGAAATCTGGCAGAGGTTTTTCTCAGTCTAACTAACTGTGTGCCATAGGGGCAGAAATTCCAGGGAAAATCGGAATTTAGGTAGTTAGAAGTGAACTGAATCATAATCTAAGATTTTCATGAGACGGGTTAATTAAAAAAAAAAAAAAAGAAAAAAGAAAAAATTTTACATTCAAAAACCTTTCTTATTCTTAGTTTCAAAGTGAAACAACAATGGAAAAAAAAAACAAACACCCACAAAGCATTCCTCATGTTATTCTGCCACAAGTAAAAGTAGGTGATACTTGAAATCTGAAAATTAAATTTGGATTCACTGAGATTTATAACCAAATCTGATTGGAGCTGGGAGGTCTGAACTGTAATATCTGTATTATGACACTAAAGTCTCTGTCTTCTTCCTTGCAGACTGCCAAAGCATTAGGAAGGCTCTCTTAGTCCCTACAGACGTGTCTTGCTATGATTGTGCTGTGGATCTTACCACCGCTATGGGATTGAAAAAAGGACTTGCTGTTGTTTTCTCAACATTTTCCACATGGAAGGAGTATGTGGCACTTTGTGTTCATGGATGGCAGTGTGATGAGTGAGTTGACAAATGTAGGTTGAGAATCAAGCTGCTTCCCCATGGGTAGAGGGAACTGTTAGCACTGGCTTACATTTTTAAATTTAAATTCCTGCCAACCCTTCAAAGAGAGGAATGAAGTCTGGTTTAACAGGTAACCAGTTATGCTGTATTGTTAATTTATTAAGAAGTTTGATGAGACAACTGCTATCATGACAGTTCCAGCAGTTTACCAGCTTTGTAAAATGTACTATAGGAACAACCATGCAAATAAGTGTACTTGTCTCTTCTGAACTGAATTGTGTTACCATGCATATTTTGTAATGCTCTTCAGAGTTTGCAAAAAAACCAAACAAACAAACAAAAAAGAGGTTTACTTTCTTGTACACTCTTCTGATAGGAACTATATATTGCAAAGGATGTTGGGTCATGGCATGAAAATCTGTGTTAACCAAAGTACTTGAAAGCCTAATTGCATAAACTACTCAACAATAACAAGGATTTAAGCAATCTGAGGCAGCCCCCCTTGTCTTGCCTTTAACTCTAGTGCATTTTTTTTCCTCAGTGCAGATATTGATTCTAAATAGTACACGTGCTGTCAATACAAAGACATTAATCACAATTAATTATATGTCTGATCATTGTCCATCACTGGAACCCAAGGCCTGGAGCAGAAGCTTGGGTCTTCTATTAAAATGCTACTGTGTGCTCAGTGGGACTGCTCTTTCACTGAGGTAGACTTGACAGAGGTGCAGAAATTTTAATTTCTTTTCCCCTTTTTTGAGACATATTTTTGAGGAAGAAGGAATTCTTGTCCTCCAGTAATACTTGGGTGCAAAAGGGAGCCAGGATTAAATAACAGATCGGCCACTGCTCTCAGGCAAGAAGAAAACCCACTTAAATCACAGACTACAAATGCTCACAAATAAACCTGAATTGTGTTTAAATGAACTGACATTCCCTCTCCCATCTCCACCACCTTAAGATCACCTTGATCTGACTTCTGTTGAAGACCAGATTGTAAAAATGAGACAGCCAAAGCAGTCTTGCTTTCCAAGCCTCTCTACAGTCAAATTGTTTAGGCGTTGTCATAGACTGCTGCTTTTAGCGTGTCTCCTGTGGTCATGTGCAGGTCAGTGCTCAGTGATGCCTGCCTCTGTGTTTTGGAAAAAATAAGAGTGACTTCACTTTGCAGGAATATATATGCTCTGTGTGTGATGAATTTGTGCCTTTTATAACTGTAGCATTTTCTAAAGTGCCTCTGTGGTGACTGTCTCCCTTGGTTTCCTTCTTCAGCTCCCTTTTCAATAGGCTCTGCAGATATTTTTATCTGACAGCTGTGAACTTTTTTTAACCTTAATTAGAATCAATAAATATTGTCGTGTCACGTGTATTGTTTGAGGCTTTTCTTTCGTGGGAGCCTCTTTTGACTTGGTTGTGATGGTCAGTATTACTTCCACCCACAACATTTTGCATTTCATACTGAAGATAGTGAGGTATTTTCAGCTTTTCTCAGTAAAGAAATCTCAGTAAAAAACAACACCAACAACAAACCAAAAAAACAACCATAAAAAGGAGGTAAGGATAAAAAAACCACAAAACCCCAACATCTCCCCAAAAGTGCAAAAAAACCCCCCTTGACCCATCAAAAAACCACAATTACAAAAAAGAAGTCAAACCACATTTGTTAAAAATGTACATGACCAACTGCCTTACAGTTAAGAATTAGATTTTTATTGCTGTGAAGGAGTTTGGAGTGTCCCCATCATGAACATACACCTCTTACAGCACTTTTTTTCCCAGAACACATATGGGCAGGCACACATTTTATAGCTGCTCTTTAGAGTCAAGGGCAGGTGCTGTGTGACTGAAACTGAATATGGGAAGACACAGACCTTGTACAAATACTCTGTGATGTAGACATAAAAAACCCTGGAAGGAAAGAGAGACAGAAATCACAGGCTTAATTTCACCCACCAGCTCAGTGTCAGTACTGGAGAGATAATGTAACTGAAGAACAAATTTGGTCTTGGGAAAGGACCATAGGCCACAAATACTGGAAAAAGCATGACCATCCATGTGAAAAACATCAAAAGTGTGCAGCGCTCTCTGTATAGGCTTAACTTTTAGTATTACAAGTTATAAAGAGCGCAAATACCATGAAAGAAAATATCCACAACTAATCCCCTGCATACTCTATAAAGCATCTGTCCCCTAAGACACGTGTCAGAACCAACAATGCATTTCACAGCCCTCAAAGCAGCCAACAAGTGGTTATGACTCTCAAACGTTGCTGAATTGGGTCAGATTTGACCTATCCCTTTAACCCTTTGTTCAGACATATCCTGTAGCATCCCAGAGGAGGCAACTGAAATGGTATTATTAATAATTTACTTATTTACAAGGCTTTCAGTGTGCACGTCAAAGAGACTGTGTCAGCCAAGGGGCACTTCATTATTTCCAGCAGTCCAGCGTACAGAAAATTAATGTGGACAGATTAACACAGGAGAAATCCATTTTATTTAACACCTATAAAAGATACAAATGTGATTTCCCATGGACCCAATTAGGAATCCCACTCATTGTTTAGAAGAGATTAGGAAGTGTTTGCAAATTATTTGGCTAAACCATGCAAAACTCACTGCTACTATGAGAACTGAGGATCATTTTTTCCTCTTGTCTTCTGTAATTATACCAATTGCTCATCTGGAGCAAATCCAAAAATGTTTGAGGGATTGATGAATTTTGCCTTCTGGCTCAAGGCAGAATTAATTCCCCTTGGGCCCGTGGAATTGCCTCAGAAAAAAGAGCATCCAAGAATAAAAAGCAAAACTGGCCTCAGATTGTTGAACCAAGATGCAGTTTGGCATCTGCTGGAAACAAGATACTGTTCTTCTCTGCCTGGTCCTGGTCTCTGTGGTGAACAGGGAGAGATGGACTCCTCATCTGGTGTTTCAACTCATGCAGGTACTGCAGGACTCCTGCAGACATGTCCTTCTCTCTTTCCATGTAGGGGAATATCTAAATGGATGGGGTTTCTAAATCAGTATCTCACTTATTCATTTGAAATGCATGGCATTAACTTCTATCTTGTGCATGTGTATCACTTGTTCTGCAAAGAGCACATATTTACCCACCCAGAGAGCAGTTCTTGAGCCAAAACACAGTTGCCTTGTGCCTCTCAGACATTTGAGGGCACCTTGTCCAGCCTCCAGCTGCTGCTCCAAAAGGAGACAGCTCTCCCAGTGTCCTAAGCCAGCCCTGTGCTGTGGCACAGATGCTCTTTGGATACCAAACTAGGCAGCTTCTGCCTTCCACCAACTGCTGATGACAATTAGGTACTTTTTGGGATATTTAGCTTTGAAGAAATGCAAACAGGGATAATGCAGGCTCTGTGTTGCAAGTTAATAAGTTGCACGCTAATAGATTAACATATAATATGTTAATACACAGCTGTCCTTTATGCAGGCAGAGTATATAATGATTTTGTTTGCCATTGGAAACAAAGGCATGATATTCTAGTTGTAATAGAATACTGTTTGTTAGAAAAGCCTTGAGTTAGCAGTTGAGTGCCAAGTTAAGCTGGAAAAAAATACACCTCGGTATTGTAAGTTGATTTTAGTGTTCATGATTTGTACAGTCAGTAGCAGTAAGCTTTTCTGAAGCTAGGCTAGAAAATGTTCAAAAATTATTTAAAAAAGGAATCATAGAATCACAGAATAGTTTGGGTTGGAGGGGATCTTTCTAGGTTGTCTAGTCCAAACCCTCTGCCATGGGCAGAGTCATCTTCAACTAGATAAGGTTTCTCAGAGCCCCATCCAACTTGGACTTGAATGTTTCCAGGGATTGGGCACCCACAATTTTTCTGGGCAACCTGTTTCAGTGTTTCACCACCCTCATTGTAAAAAATCCCTTCCTTATATCTAATCTAAATCTGTCTTCTTTTAGTTTTAAATCCTTTGTTCTACAACAGGCCCTGCAAAAAAGTTCTTCTTGTAAGCCCCTTTTGGGTACTGGAAGGGGCTCTAAGGTCTTCCTAGAACTGTCTCTTCTTCAGGCTGAGCAGCCCCAGCTCTCAATCTCTCATCATAGCAGAGGTGCTCCAGTCCTGTGACCAACTCAGTGCCCTCCTCTGGACCCACTCCAACAGGCCCATGTCTTTCCTGTTAGCTATCATTAATAATAGCTGTGGAAAACACACTCTCATCCACTGGGTCTTTACCCACTGCCATGCTGGCTCATCCCAGATTTCCATTCTTCCTGGCATTGCTAATAGAGGCAAACCAAGTTGTTCTGAGTCCAAAACAGTCTCACTCTCTGTTTTGACAGAATGTGAGATATAATTTTTAATTTAGAAGCAAAGGGTATTAGCTTTTATCCAGGTTTTTCTTTCCTGTGTGCACAGTGAATTTTCTATTAGTGATGTTTCTAATCCTTTCTTAGCAGAACTGCCCTAACAAAATAATCCATATCCATCCAGCTCCATTTATTCAGGCATCTACAGGCTCCGTAGACTCCCTCCCACCCTCCCTGCAACTTTGAGTGGGGGAAAAAGCCTCATCCAAATCAAAGTGATCTGTTCATCTGACCTGCAGCAAGAAGGGTCTGATCAAACATGGACCAGCCTCACCTTCCTGAAGACATAACATCATTGAACATCAATAGTAACTTTGGGGACAGGGGTCTCTCATCCAGTGTCATTTCCATGAGGCATCAGAGTCTTGAAGAAGCACTTGAGGAAGGGGCACCCAGCAGAAACACCAGCCTCTGGCTGACTGGGTTTGTCAAGTGGCTCAGTTTGCTCCTGCACTGCCGTCTAATGGGATTCAACACTGCACTCGAATACACTCTGGTGCTTGGATGGGAAGGAGGGAAGAAGAGGAAACATATTAATAATGCACTGAGGCATCCTTGTCAGCTCTCAGGCTGTTCACTCCTGATTTGCATATGCTCCAAGTTGTAAGAAAACACTTGGCACAGCAGTGTTGCATTTAGCAGAAATTACATTATAATTTCAGATGTGGAAACTTCTGCTCCAGGTCTGAGGCAGTGAGATGTCCCATCGGGCTGTGCAGTCATTATCTTAAACAATTGAAATGCATTCTTGTACTTAATCAAAATCAAGGGAAGATGTTACTTCAGCTTCCAGTTGCCAATTCAGCCCAAAGTAGAACAAGAATGTTTAAATAATTAGAAGCTATGTTATTTCCCAATAATTTCTTTATGAGATGGAGTTTGGCCAGAGTAATTTTAGCTCATGCATATTTGGGCCAACATCTCTATCATCTATCTATCTATCTATCTATCTATCTATCTATCTATCTATCTATCTATTTATCTATCTATCATCTATCTATCTATCATCTATCTCAATAAAGCAAACTGCCTCCAAAGAAACCCCCTTCTCCGGGAAGGGGAATGTACAGGTGCATTTAGGATTTTTGCTCACAATTTTCTTTTAGCTCCTTCATTTGGCCAAGCAGCAGAAAGGATTTCAGCTGCTCTTGGCAGAGGGGTGGTGCCACAGCCATTTCACTGCCCTCATTTCTGCCAGGGGCTGGCTAGAGCCAGGAAGGAGAGGCTGCATGGATGGAGCCTGCCTTTCTCTGCTTGCTCCAGTGTGGCTAATCAGAGCTTGGAGATGGGTGAGAACTGGTGCTTGAAGCTGTGGACTTGCATCTGTTTCCACTCCAGAATTTCCATTCCAGAATTTGATATTTCGAATACCTGACAGGAACGCTAAGCACCAGTGCAGAAATACTCACCGAGACCTTTCTGCAAATCAAAGTGTTAATCTTCTGCCACCTTTTTGTTTGTGAGGTGATAAAATACTGCTATTAGGCAGCCAGAGGGTGGCAGCCTTTATTTCAGCCTAGAGCCCTGCTGTGCCACACTGCTGAGCAGCAGGAGAGCGGCAGCCCTGCCTCAGCAAAGCTCTCTGCAGCTGGTGTCTGCTAAAAGTAGCCCCCACTCAAATGCTGGGCTCTGCCTTTTGGAATTCAGCCAGATGTCCTGGATTTTCCTGGATTTAACCAATGTTTTGATGAAAATGATGGTGCTCAGGCTGTAATCCAAGGAGTTTTCAAGGAGTAGTCTGGCCATGGAAGTCCAGATGCCAACACAGGCAGCAATTACATCCTTTGCTTCATTTTAAACCCATCTTGAGTGGCAGCTGCCTTCCTGCACTGACAGCAGCAGCAGAGTTCACAGGTAACATAAAGATGAACAGTGGGGAGATAGAGATGACAAAGGACATCTGTTTTATATTTTCTTGTGCTTGATAAGGTCACAGGCAGTGCAGTTCATGGTTACAGTCTGGGGCACATCACATCCCTGGGACTCTGGGAGTGGAGATAGGCAGCTTGAAGGCACTGCTGACCTCCTCTGGCACGCAGCAAGGTGCCAGCACTGCTCTTCTAAAACTCTCCTCTAATAAGTAATGCACTCTCACTTGGGAACCTTTTCCCCTGCTCCTTCTATGTGCCCTTAGTTATTCTGTCTCTGTTACTTAAGATGAAGCTAAAAACCCAAAACAAAACCAGCAAGAAACAGGGAACAGAAACTGGAAAGCCAAGTGCTACAAATAAAGAGCAGGAAAGGAATTGCAACTGGAGTCTGCAGTTCATTGCCAAGTGCAGGAGCTCAGTGGGAAAAGAAGAAGTTACAGTTCACTCACAAAGAGCACATTTGATTGCCCCTCCTGGACTTTCACCAAGATGAAATTTCCTTTCTCTGTATGTGAAAGGCAACTGTTGCAGGGAGCATTTACAAAGCAAAATTGTTTGTTTCCAAGTGCTTTGTGGAAGAGAAAAAGCCCACAAGAAAGAGAAGGAAACTGACTACAATCATGTTTCCACACAAGAGCACTCTGGATTTGTCCATTTTTCTATTTCTTGATGCTGCTTTCAGGAGCTGATCTTTGTGCAGAGAGCATAAAACTAGTCGCCAGCTTGACCCCAGCATGATTTCTGGCCGAGGAAAGCCCTTCCTGTCCAGGCATCAGAACCTGGCCAATGGGACATGGGAACCAGCTGGTGGGAAATCTGGAAGTTTAGACCTGCCAGACTGTACAATGTTTGCACAACACCCTGGGTGGTATTTTTATTCAAATATATAATGCTAATCTTTGCTGGTAGTTTGGGGTCTGTTTGATCCTGGGAAGGGAAATGAGGTGTGAATCCAGGGGCTCAATCAAACATTGATTGAAAAGGATTGCTGGTGAATGATTAGCAAGGAAACTAAGTGAAGAGAGCAACCTCTTGCTTCCCCAGAGTGGACTTTTACAGAATCAGAGAATACTTTGGGTTGGAATTGTTCCACCCCTCCTGCCTTTTACTAAACCATCAGAACTCTATCCAGCCTAGCCTGGAACACTTCCAGCGACGGGGCATGCACAAATTTCTCTGAGCAACCTGTTCCAGTGCCTCAGCATTTTGAGGCTGGATGTACTTCCTAACAGGTAAATCTGGTCAGAGCTTCCCCTTGCCACTCATGAGGAGCACAACCACTGCTTGACCTGGGGGACATCCACCTTCGCTGCTCCAAAGCACACACCCCCTGCAACCTGGCATTTAATCCTTGTGCTGGTGGTCCCTTCCCAGACCTCTCACATGGTGGGTTTCCAGCCAGAGGGGTTTGGGTTGTCAGTTCCCATGCCGGGCATTTTGGAGGTTGAGTGTCAGGCAGCTGGTGAGGGAAGGAAAGCCTCGCTGAGCTGATGGTGCTAGAAAGCCAGCCAGTGGCTCTCCTTCTGCACCTCCTGCCCATCCAGCTGCTGCTGAGCCAGCAGCCCTTGGGGTTTTTGTTTGGCCATCCCCAGGAGGCTGGTTGATGGCAGCTAGGGAGGGACCAGCCATGTCACCTTGCACAGGCAGGAGCTGCAGCCAAGGGGAGCAGAACAGAAAGCAGGTGGGAAGCATGAGAATTTCACATAAGTGTTTTATCATCCCTGGGATCTGGATAAAACTGGTGTGCTATCTGTAAGTAAAACCAACAATTTAATTAAAAAGAGGCAGGCTTTCACACATATATCATCTCTGCTTGCTTATTTTGGACTACCTGATCTATCTGTTACGTGCTGCTTCTTATTTCACTGCTCGTATGGAGGATTAAGTTTTTCTTCCCCTCTCTTTCCTCTCTCTGTTGCTCCTTCTGCCAGTGCTTGCTCTGTTTGTTTTACTTTCAAGCATCAAAGAGCAGCCCTTTCACCTAAGGTTTTCCCACTTCCCATCTCCCATATCAACACAACTTATTTTGCACCCTGGTGCTGATGGATTTGGTGTGGACCTCGGCCATTCCCATTTCACACTTTACTTAAAGAGGACAGAAGATCTCCCAGCTCTGCCAAGGGAGCGCAGGGTTGTTCCTCCAAAAACTGGAGGACTGAGCAGCCCTTGTTAGGGAAGTTGACGTAAGGCTTTCCCACTCCATGACCTGGGTGAGGACTCCATTTGGGTCCCAGAAGAAAGAGGTGTTTCCCTGGTGCTTCATCCTTGCAGCTTTAATATCAGCAGCAGCTCGCTTGGAGAGTTGTCAGTGGTGATAAACTCCATCCCATTCTGTTTCAAAATTGGTTTAAGAAAGATGCCTGGCTGTTTAATATTTAAGCTAAATGTTTAATGTTTAAACAGGGAAATTGGTCTGATTGTCAGAAAGGGCATTAAAGCAGGATGGGAACTGGTCTATAATCCCTGACGAGTGCTGCCCTTTCTCTGCAGCAGCGTGGTGCCTGGGAGCTGCAGGAGTTTCAGAAATGCCAATTTTAATCAACTTCTTTCATTTCACTTGCCTCTTGCCAGTCCCACAGCAGTGAGACGTGCTTTTCCTTGTGCAATGGGGAACACTGTACCTGGCCCTCTTTAACAGCTTGAGATGAGCTCAGCTGAATTGAACCTGTAATTCCAACCCCAAACTAATCACAACAAAAAGGTGCATGGGTAAGGTAAAAAGTGAAGCTGGACAGTGTTGCCTCATGAGTGTATTCCAGATGGTCTGGGGTCCTTCTGCACATGCACACAAGAGCTGTGAAATTCTGATGTCAAGTTTATATAAGCCTGAAAATGAATGGCTTTAATTGCTGCAAATACACGTATGGACACATGGTTTTTTAAAAGATATGGGCAGTGTTTTTCATGTGGTGGAAATATCCTCCTGGGGGAAGCATGTGATGGTGTAGAACTGTTTCACACCACAAAAGGTTCATCAAGATCAAGCCTGTGCTTCCTCCCCAAGGAGGCACTGTGGCTGCACCAGGTAGTCCTTGTTCACAGGAATCCCTGCTTGTAAGTGGTTGGAGCTGGGAAGAACACGTTCAGCAGGGAGCCCTCGAGTCAATCAGCAATTCACGTTAGTCCCTTTTCTCCCCTTTAAAATATTCCTGAGGTGGATACTAAACCAACTTGTCAAAAATCCTTTAAACAAGCATTTAATATCACACTTACTGTGTTCAAAATCCAACATTGCTGCTTCCTACTGAGATTGTTCTTTCCTTGCCAGTAAGAATAATTTGAAGTATGTGTGTAAGTTCAAGGTAGATGGGAAAGTCGAAGCTAAAAATGTAGATAGTCTTCTTAGAGATAATCCATCCAGGTATTTTATCCCCCAGAGAAACCAAGCAGTGACTAGTTGATCCTCACATAGAATGGCTGCAACAGTGAACAAAGTAGCTCAGGAGAACTGTACCATCTGTGAAATCTTTTCTGTGTGGTGCTGAATGCTGGCACTGTGAGCCCCTGCTCACGTCTGACAACGAGGGGCCACCTGAAATACCCCTTCCCTCTGGAAAAGGCTTCTGGTGTGGAGCACACCAACACGTAGCCTGGGATTGCCCTGCACTTACGGTGTCTACAAGGCTTTTTTACATAGACGTGAGAGGACATATGAGTATGGTTGAGGCAGAGGCCAGGAGCAAAATCATCCTGGGCAGGTAGGTATTTCTATTGGCATATACATATGGATTACATGGAGCAGAGCCAGGGTTTGGTGGCTGCCACGTGATGTGCCTTCACACACTAGAGAAGCACCACCTTCCACAAACTTACAAAAAACGATGCAAGAAAGAATCTGAAGAAAAGTTTATAAGAAGATCAAGGTTTCAGGACTATTGAAAGGCACATTTCACCCATGTTGAATGACAGTTGAGTTCATGGACACGTACAATGCTCAAAATTCATGGCAAAAAGACCACATAATGATGGTACATTGTGAAACACACATTCCAGACTTCAGTTAAACACTAAAGTGATTATTTTAAGTGTGTCATGTACATAATAAGAGCGGAACAGGCAGATGCATCCAATTACTGTAATTTACAAGGCAGTAATTCAAGCCTCAAATACTTTTCTCCTTATTGGAAGAAGGTGGTATGGATTAGGAGCAAAATCGGGGGCAGCGAGTTGACAGGGAGCCAGGAAGCTGCTGCCATTTGGAAAATAACAGCCAGCACCTGCTGCAAGTCAGAGGGGATTTAACTTTGTTAATTCATTTCACTGTGCTATAACAGCACGTGGCTGGGATGGATTGGATGCTCTCGGGACGGAAGTAACCAAGAGCCTTGTCGTGGCTGTGCCACCCTGAAGCAGGCACCTCACAGGACAGATCAGTGCAGATGTTGGCTTGGCAGTGGGCAGAATGAAGTCCAGCCATGCTTCCTCCCTTGCCATTTAGTGATGTGCTTCGTGCTCATTACCTCCTTTCATCCAGCTCGGGGTTAAGTTTCACGTTGCGATGATTAATATTTAATCAAATGCATTTGGAAATTAATTTGGCAATTCTACCTCTGATTGGCATGCTAATCTCTTCTGTGCAGTGGGGATGTTATGGGAATAACCACGGATATTCTGAGCTGCTAACTGAGATGAATGCATAAGGGCATTTATCATCTTGTGTGGTAAAAAATAAAGCATTGAGTGGAAACAAAAGCTTTCTCCAAGAGCTCTTTGTAATTTGGAAAAGGTGTCATCCGCATTTTGCTTTGCCTGTATTAGGAATATACCATTGTTATTATCATGTCCAACCCAAACAAGTGGACAAGAAAAAGGCAGGTTTAAAAAAACATCCCCACAGCTGACTTATTTCTGTTTAGCTGGTAGCAGCTTCAGGAGATTTGATGCACTAATTATGGAACTAAAAAGAAAAATCACAAGGAGAATAACTTTTGCCATTTCCAGCTGTCCATGCCACTCTTCTCCAAAGTAACACTCGTCTGGTAAAAGGGAAGAAGAGGGAGTGTGGAGATTCCACTTGGGCATGTGGTCCTCACTAGTTTCGATTTAGTAGTCCCTTTTTGCAGGCAAACAGCCCTGCAGCAGCCACGGAGGTGAGACACACAGTACAGCTAAGCAGGCACAGCAGTCCTGGAGCTGAGGGCAGGTTCCTCTCCCAGAAACTGGTGGTGAATGGTCGGGATGGAACATCCTGGGGGAGAGAGGAGATGGTAAAAATGCGGTGTCCCCCTTACCACATGAGCAGGGAGGTGGCAAAATGTCCCCCATGAGGCTGGGGAGATCACAGGTTCTTCCCAAGGACCCAGCTGTGGGGGGAAGAAGGGTCATGGCTGTGAAACACGTATTTTCTGTTATCCTGAACAGAAACAGAACAGTGAAGATGGAATCCTTGTGACTGGAAGATTATATTTGGCTTAAACCCATGGCCTGGGACTGGATGGAACTAGGATGATTTCCTGCATTTTTCAGTCCCCCAGTCTCAGAGACCATTGTCCTTGGCTCTTGACCATCTACCCCTCAGACATGGGTAATAATATTCCTTGAACAAGTCACAAAAATTAGTACCATCAGCATGTGAGGTGACCAAAGCCTTGTCTGGGGACAGGGCCCCTGGAATCACCAAAACAGGGATGTGCCTGACTGAGGGATGTGTGTCTGACTGGAAAACAATGAGAAAGTCTGGCTTACCTTTGACTCTGGCTCTGGCATCCAAATTTCACTCTTTGAGATCTTCCCCATACTGTACAATATCTAGAATAAAAAATTATTTGTACCACATGAGAAAAAATATTATAACCCATGCTACTTCCAGTTTTGGAAAACCAGAGGAAGTCAGAGCAAGGTGACATTGATAAAAGGTATTAATTATGATTAGCTGAAAGTATTTTGAAGCAGAAAATGTACAGTGATTTGTACTACAGCTTCTCTAGATGGTTTTTTGTTTTGCTTGTTTGTTTTGGGGTTTTTGTTTGGTTGGTTGGTTGGGTTTTGTCTGTTTTTTTGTTTTGTTTTGATTTGGTTTTGCTTTGGTTTTGCTTTCTTTTTCTGAGTACAAGTGAAAATGCTTTTTCTCAAGATAGTTTGAGAAATAGCCAGGTGATACAATTATGAAGCCGTCTTTTGGCTATTCAGGCAGCACAAAGCTCACCAAGAATTTTTCTTGAGAACAAACTGATTTAAAAAATCATGGAGGTTTCTGGAGGCAAATGAATGTCTCCAGAAGATACAGCTCACCATCTTTGTAAGTACTGCTCACAGTCATGAAGAAAAGAAAAGAGAAATTAAGTGCCTTGAAACAGAACAAGTAATGAGGATTATAAGGTGAATATGACACTCTGTCAAACAAAAACAAAGGGCCAATCTTCCCTTAAATAACAGCTCCATGGCTTTGCCATGCAGCAGTTGTAACTGTAATGTACACTCTTTAATGCTTTTTTCCCCTCCTTCCAGATTGTTGTAAAGGGATTTCACTGTGACTGGGAACCCAGCCCAGTGTGTGCCATTCTGAGGACATTTAGACATTATCAGAGCTGCACATTACGAATTCATAAAGCTGAGATAACAGTACTCTTTTGTAAAAGGAGAGTCAGAAGGCATAGATCAAAAATGAGAACCATGTTCAGGTTTCCAGATTTCCACATAGGAAATAGCTGTGAGCATTTGTAATGACTTAGATTACTTTTAAAACATGCAGTCTTTAATTTGTTAGAAATTGAGGTAGTGTATCTGTGGGCAGCATCAGATTGGACAGGTTTTTTCTCTAGACATGCATGAGCTTCATTTTAAGTCTCCAGTGCAGTAACATTCTGATTTGGTGAGGTTCTTGGCTTCACTTTATTCAATAACAAATTAAGTTAAAAAACAAACAAACAAACAAAGCCCTTTGGTTCACACTGCTTTCTGGGATCCCTCCTTGTGAATTCTAGGAGTCTTTGTAAGAAATAAGACCCTCCAAGATGTATTTAATCCTTTTTTAGCCTTTTAACAGAGATGTTGAAAGCAAACCAATGGTCTGTACCTCTCGGGCTGCTCTCTCTCCCGCCTGCACAGCCCCCTCCATGTATCCACTCCACTGGGTAGCTGTCTCTGTGCCAGCAAAGTAGAGTCTGTCAACAGGCTGGCGAATGATCCTTCAAAACAAATGGAGAATGTCAGATGACAAGTAACAGGAAGGTGATGATCCTTCTAAAAGCAATTTGTGGCTTTGGTGGAGCGCTTGACTTCAGTCCTCCAGAATCCCTGCAGACCTGGGCTGGGGAGCACAGTGCAATAAGCTGCCCCTGCAGGACCACCTACTTGCTTCCGTACACAAAACTCAAGATGTGAGAGAGAGAAAATCTAAGGCATAAATCAGCATGCCCCGCTTCTGAGCTAAGTAATACAGGCCTTGTTTTAATGCTGGGATAAGGGATAATCCTAACAGCCCCCAGAAATGCAGTGCAGCTGATAGATTTATGTCTTCCTCATGGCAGCTTTGTTGTTGTCCTGCCATTACAGCGGAATGTGAATGACGTTTTTGCTGTGACAGGTCATTAATATCAGCTTCTATTTGGAGGCTGGACTTGCCTGGCTGTAAGTCCTGCCAAAAGGGGATGGCAGCTGAAGGCCTTGGCATTCAGGGAGGTGCATTCTTGCTGTAGGGTCATGTAAGCCAGTCCCTCAGCCGTGTAAAGCTACACAAGCCTCCTGGTCAACCCAGCTGTAGGTAGTGAGCTCCCTTTCCCTTTGAGGATGTGCTTGGTATAAGGGCTCCCATCTAATCCCCAGTTAGGTTTTCCTTGTTTGCCTAACACCAGCTTTCCCAGGCCAAAGACCATCACTACCCAAGTGTTCAGATAAATGACAACAGAAGAGTCTGTGCAGATGACTTCTTCCCACACACATCTTGGTTCAGAGACAGGGTGTAGCCCCATGCTGGACATGTTAAGGAGCTCCTGGATCTCACCTGAACATGATGCTCAACCTACACAGTCAGTGGAGACTCCTCATGTGTGCCCTCAAGGCCTTAGGGTGTTATAAAGGGATCCATTGCAAATACTGCATAGGACAAAATACTGTGAGTTATCCAGTGAGAAAAGGTTTTGTGTCTCTAGCAGGTCCCTTTCTGACTCTGTTTTGTTTCCTTGAAAGTCGTAAGAGAAACCCTGCTCTTACTAAAGTGAGTAACAACATCCTTGTTAGCTGAGGGGTAGGGCACCTGAAGAGGCATATTCTACATAGGCCATAATTGTATTGCATAAGGTATTTCATTGTACATGAGCTAAGAAATGTGAATTAGAAAGCAAAGCAAACTCTGGTTTACCTTCCATAGGAACACATTATGCCTGGTGGGAAGTAGGCTGTGTAGCAACCCCCTGAATATTGCTCCATGGTCCAGTTCTTTTCTTCATAATGCACAGGCTGTAAGTATCAGTAGACATTACAGAGTGAAACACTGGCAGAGAGATTGGAAATAAAGAACAGGTTTCTTTTGAAGAGGAATAAATACAGGCTAAGAATACCTGTCAAAGGAGTGCCATGTCATCTGGCTAATGCTATCCATCTGCACAAAACAAATTTTTTTGCTTTTACAGAAACAGTAGCCTCCCATGGGGAAATGACAGGACAAATTAAAACATGCCCTGCCTTCTCTTTTCTTGTACAGAGTGAGACTGGCAGTTCTTTTCTTCCTGTACGAGATACTGGTGCTCTCCCCTTGGGAATACAGATTGAATGGTACAACATGCAATTTTAGGTACACATTTGAGGTGCCAGGAACTTTGGCTTCATCATCCAGAACAAAGGAACAACATTATTGTACAACAGAGGTGAAAACAAGCATTTTATTCTTACTTGTAAAGCCTCTTTCATTCCCAATGCCTTGGCATATGCCTCACAGATCTTCTTTTTCCTATATGAAAACAAAATCAGAGTCAGAAAAAAAAAGGGGGGGCAAAAAACATCTCAGCTCTTGCCCTCATAAAAATACCAAACAAACTTATTGCAACACATTGGAAAGACAGTTGTGTTTGGCTTTGTTTTTAAGTCTGATTTCAAGTTCTAATCTTAGCACACATATTTCAAATGCTGATGCCTAAAAGTTACATCCAAAACAGACCCAGGGAATGGGGAACGAAGGTTTATTTTGGCAATGAGCTCTAAAAAAATAAATCTTTGTACAGTTATTTTGGGATGCAGAAGCAATTCATTCTCATGTTCACTGGTGTAAGACCAGAAGAAAAACACAATAAATCAATGAAATCCCCACAGATTTACTATAGCTGAGAATAAAATATGAGCTGAGGAATGCTACTCACATTCCTAAGCAGAACTCCTGTTTTACTTGCACAGTACCAAAAAATCACATTTAGAAAGTCCTGTTTGTTCATTTCACTGACTAATGGAGAAACTACACTTTTGTAAACACAGAAGTTTAGAAATTTTATCATCCAGTTTGAATGTGAAGAAGACCCAAAACTAGACATGTCAGCGCTCCCTATATACCTGGGGGAAAGCATCATTCAGTGGGGATGCAGTCTGGGAACATCTTTGGAAAAATCTTCTCACTTCACACAAAGACCTAGAGCTGGTAAGTCATAGCATGGAAAAGTGGGCAGGACTTAGAAATGTAGAAATATCCATAACTGGATGGATAGTAGCATTAATGTCCTGGCCTGTTTATGCTAAAAGCTCAATTTTTGCTCCAATTTCCAGTATTGGTATTTGCAGCGAGCATGTGAATATGTGCATATGCACACACATATTCACACGCATTCCTGTGGGGAAGCATCCCAGGGAACTGATTTGCTTCTGAAATATTTACAGCTTCTGAAGTCTTACCTCTCTTCCTTACTGAGATGGGCCAGCTTAATAGCCTTTCTGGTAAGAATGAAACTGAAAAGAAAAATATGGCATATAAATATCACACAGCGTCAGCTCCCCGGCTGATTTGTAAGCTCTTGCTTAAAATGGCTCTAAAAAAAGGACGGGCTTGATATTTTGTCATCATACCTCGACACTTAGTAATTACAGGTCACACGGGTGGAAAGGCCTGTGCAGGGTACCCTGGGGAGTTAATTGAAAGGGAAAGCATGAATTCCCAGAGGGCAGATGTGCAGGGCTGCCTGGCAGCTACCAGATGGGAAAGCTGCAGATTGTAAGTGTTCTCAAAGCTGCCAGCACTGGCCTCATTTCGCTCTGTGGGAATGAACTCTCCATCCCCACTGACTCAGGACAGCAAAGCTGTATCCAAAGTGGGCAGAGACGCGACAGTATCCAGAAAACTAGTCTGCATTGTCCACCCTCCTATGTCTAGGTCTTATCCAAAAGGACTAAGGCACCAAATTTTCCTGAGCTCCAGAAGTCTATCAGGCAGCTGAACATCCCACTGCCTGTGTCACTTGGTGTTACTTGGTGATGAAAGCCTGCTGCTCTCACAAGCACTGCACAGTGTCATGGACCAGTCCTGGAACAACTGAGGTTAATATTTATTCATCTTGAAGGAAACAGATTTGGCAATTAGTTCATCTGACCTTAGAGGAGATATCCAGGGGAATGAACTATGTTCCTGCACTCTTTTAGAAAGTCATATAAATCCACAAGCAGAAAGAAAGCAGGAAACTATTTGCCATATGGGGCTTGGGGAAGGCTTACTGCTCTCAGGTCATGGAAGTATTTAAGCCTTGAACATGCCCATAAACATGTACAGTTCAGTAGAAGTGGTAAGCTTTCCCTGCCAGACACTTAGGGAGTAGTTGCCTGACATTTATATTGGCCTTTTTTTGGCAGTGTCACCTTAGATTACAGTGGAAACATTCCTAAAGATTGTTTGTTCACTTGGTTTCACCTACTTTCAAAGCCAGACAATGTTTTCACATTTTTTTCCATCTGTTTGTCCAAACTACAACTTTTTACTTGTCAGGTTCTTTAGAGTCCTGCTTTCTTCACTGCACAGCTGTGCCCTGCTCAGCCACCAGCTGGTGTTGGTTGTCCCGACTCAGTTCAACAGTGAGAGGAGGCAAATGAGGATTTCTGGGACAACTGCACTGTCATTTTGGCCCGGGCACTAAACAAAGCCCAATATAAACCAAATACAGGCTCTCACAGTTTGGTAAGAAAGGGGTTTATTTCTAAATCTACTCCATGAACTGAATGCTTAAAATGAACTGAATTCAGCAACTCCTTCCCAACCATATCTTTTGTATTAGGCTCTTTGTAGCAGAACCTTCACCAAAAAGCTCATATGGGCTAGAGAGGCACAAGAGGCTTCTCAGAAGTGTTCTTCTCCATCTGTGCAGACTGTGGGAGTGGACAACATTGATATAGCCTGGTCATTTCACCTCTTTCTCTTTCTTTCACTCACTCACACAATAATCAAAACACATCTCTAAGTATGAGATAGAAGCTTTTACCCCATAATGGCAGGGTAGGATCCATCTGGTTTCGTGTCATCTATGGTTATTCCAATTGGAGACTCCTCATCCTCAATGATGAAGGAACCACAGTAACCTAAGAGGAAAAAAACCTGAGCAACTTGTTGATGATCACTGTTTCTGATAGTAATGAGCAAGGAAAATTATTCATAAAGGGAATTGCACAGTAATTCCTTTGCCACCAATAATACCTACATGTCTGAAGTATTTCTGTAACAGCCTCTCTACTCTCTTCTCTCTGATTATGAAAAACTTTATACACAGATTTACAAAAGTCTTTTAAATTCCATTATTACTTGGCAAGGAACTTCTGTGCATTGCTGAAAGTAGGGGCAACAAACATTAAAAATAAATTGATCTAGCAAGAACTATGGTGATTCATTCCAGGAGTAACTCTGACCAAAACAAAACCTAGTGTAATCACATCTGGTCACTGCAGACTCAAATTTACACTCTGTATTGATTTTTCTGATGATAAGATTGTTAGGAATGGTATCCCATAATAACAGCAGAAACATGGGCTGTCTAATCCACCATCACAGTAGGACATATTTCAGACGAACATGCAAAAAAATCTCATGTAGAAAAAAATGTATAAACCCAACTATATTTCTGTCTAATCCTAATGACCAGTTTATGTCCTGAAACACGCAAAAATTATATTACTTTAAAAAATATTCTCTCCACTCTCAATATCATTACAAAAGAAGTGGAAACTAATCTGTTCATACAAATAGTTCTACAGATGGTATCAGTTAAAGCTGAGAAAAACACAATACTGCAGCATGGAAGAAACATCTTGAGTCAAACAAAAACCTAACCTATTTTTCCTAGTCCTTTAAGATATCAAGTCCGTAGAAGAGAGGATTAAAACCAGGGAAAGGTCTTGCTTACACCTTAAGCTCTCCTTGTCATCTACTGTAAATTCTTTGGCTGACCTAACTCTGTCCCTGACAAGGAGAAGCAGAGAGCTGCTGCTGCAGGGCCACTGCTTTTGTGCACTTTAGGTTTCAGTAATGTTTCCCAGGCAAACCTTGGTTGTTCTCTTGGTTGTCCCACCTCAGTAACAATGAGATTCCGGATCCTATTCAAGTCTGGACTCATCTTTGGGACAAGGCAAGCACTCAAGCTCAGAGGAAGAGTTCTCCTTTCTAAGAAACTTTACTTTTCACCTTTCTGTGTGTTTTGTTTTTGGGGTTTTGTACATTTAACCCTCCCTTGGATTTATTCCCTGACTGATAGACAGCAGAGCTTTGAAATTTGTGTTCTTCACTGTCCCCGCCTACCCTTCCTCGTCCAGAAGGCTTCCTTGTAGTACATCATGCATTTTATGACAGACCCCATAGGCAAACGCTGAATCAGCTGGTTTCTCTTTGGTGGCAGCTCTGGTTTGTAGTGAATCTTCGTTGTCAGGATTGGAGGGATGGCACTGATCACATATTTGCCCTGAAATGTAGAACACAGTCAGCACAGACAAGGCACTGCCTCTCACCAAGCTCACCCCATAGGACATGTTTGAAAGATACTATTAATAGCTGTTAATATCTTTCCCACACCTGACTCTGTTACGTGGCTTTCCCACACAGATATTTCCAGGGGAGCAAAATAATTCGGCCATTTCAAAAAAGGAGCTGGAAAAAACCAGCCCAGAGTTGAAGCTTGGATGGGAGACAGGTGGGGAAATAGGACAAGAGAGAGCTTATGGCATAGGCAAAACTGCCTTTTACCACCCACAGGAAAACATGACCCACAGTTGTCCAAATTATAAGATATTAAAAAGAAATTATGTTTGTGCATGTTCAAAGGGTACTACTTCAGGACAAGCTATACTGATGGTGAATTCAGGTTTCCTGAACGTGCTCCACCCCTCTTGCAGGTCCTGTGTCTTACTGGAACGATGAAGGACACTCTGCTTCACGGCTCAGGGTGACACTATAACATAAAACTCTTGCTCTTGGGTGCTCTCAGCCTGGTGGAGCTGCTGTGTGCAGGAAGCCTGTCTCCTCCAACCTGCCAGTCAGTCAGCATGGAAGAACACTGTAGTTTAACTCCTGGGTTTAAAAATCCCTAGGGAAAGGAGGGTCCATCCTCCAGGACATCTTCAGACCAGCTTCCCTGTCAAACAGCCCTTCCCTTTCTGCTAGCTTTCTCTAAATATCTTCCAAGCACTGTCACCAGTAAGACAGGGTCTTGCAGATCCTGACCTGCACAAACTGCCACGGCACGCTGGGCTCTGCAGGCAGAGGAGCTGCTGCCCCGTGGGTGCCACTGTGGGTCATCATGTGCTGATGGAACATTTCACAGCGCCACTGCACAGAGGCAAAATCTTACTCAAAGTGTTTGAAATGCCTTTTTTTTTTTTTGTTTGTTTGGGGTTTTTTTCTTGTGCTGCAAACCACAAACTTAGATAGAACTAGGAAGGTTATTTTTCCTTGCTTTGAACTGGTCTCAAAGCAGAACTAAAATGTAAAAATATATGAACATATAAAAAGTTAAAGCAGAAAAGTCAGTTATGACAGGAACTAAGTAGTAGAACATCAAGAAGAGACCCAGTCACAAATAAATCTGTAAAGTAGCTTTCAGAGTGTCAGTATAGTCCAAGAAATAAGCACACAAATGGGTACTTCCTGATTACATCTGGCTAAGAGCTACAGCAGATGTATTCCCCTACTAAATGCATACTCTACTTTTATTCTGATTGAATTACCTCATATATCTCGTGGTTTAGAGTCTCCACAAGGACATTATCACCTGTCTGATCGATACTGATCACAGGTCTCTCCAGTTTAACTCTGCCTTTGAGGCGTTCCATTATTTTCTCCGATATCTGACCAGAACCCCCTTTAAACTTCCTCTCCTAAGAAAACAAACAGAAAACAAACACAAACAAAAAATCAACAGCATTAATCACAATGACATTGAATATGACTGTTCACTATCATGAAACTCCAGGCCAAATCTGCAAGTCCTGAGGGTGCATAAAGTGACACAGACTTTCAGAAGGGTGAAGGCACAAACCTGAGCCTCAGTGGGGATTGCTGACTAAACCACTTTTGCAATGGCTTCACTAATGAGCTAGCTTAAAGACTCTTGAAGCCTAGAGAACATGCACATATAATGAAGGAATTCTAGCTAGCACAAACATGTCACTTCATACAAAAGAAGTTTTTAGTATTTTATCCATCATGGTGCTACAAAAACCCTCATGTGTAACAGAGACCAGCTTGCATCTGTACAGTGAAAGACTGCACCAGCCCGGAAGCAAGACAGATATTTAGCTGGGTCTGGTCTCAAGTGCAAGAGGCAATGTGCTTTATCTGTCCCTGGGAAGACACAAAGACAGTGCTGTCTGGAAAAAAGCACAATCTGCGACACACATTTCCCTGTGATGTCTGTGCAGAGGCTCAGGGGAAGCACTAACTCTCTTCTAACTACCAGCCACCAGTGTTGTATCAAGCAACTCACTTTTAGATATAAGATGCTGGTTCTAGGAGTGAGGAAAGGGCCCACAAAGTCGTGTGCTGAAATACTGAAATGGCTGCCTGAGGAAGTTTTGTAAGATTTGCCATGACCACTAAGTCAGAAACTGTTAGTGTTATTGCTCAACTGATATTAATTGGGCTGAGGGAAGAAGGAAGTATGATAGAAACAAAGACAACTTTTCCCATCCAAGCATAAAGAAAAGGAAGTGCTCTTCCCAGGCTAGCTTTCTCCCCTCACTGTGTCTTGTTTAGCTATGAGTATCTTGGGATTAATTTTCTTTTAAATTCTTGCTGCAGTGTCAGCCATTGCTGATGTGGGACAGCAAACTGAGGGGCTCCTGAGGAGGCTCTTAGGTCTAACTCCTCCTCAGGACAGCATTAGCACTACTTACACCCTTCCTGTCACATGGTTGTCTCTTCTAACCCCAACAAACAGATGTTGACAGAGACTGCATTTCTTCAGGCAACTTCTCTTAATGTCTCCCTAGCCCAGGACACCTGGAAAGGTATGGGGGAGGTCTCCACTCCCCAGCTGGTAGCTTAAGTCTGAAATGTTGCACATACTTTCTGAGCTGGTGTTAACTGAGGTAGGAGGCTAATAAAGGGTTGCAATTTAGCACATCCAAATTACTTGGACAGACCTCTCCTCTTTTCTGAAATTTCATCCAGAACAATCATAGGAAAACCACGATGTTCTCCAGGCAGTCAGGCATCTGCCATGACCAAGGCAAGGAACAGTTTGAAGTAGCTGATAAAACATGTTGCCATGTGAGCTGACACAAGAAGGAAGGGCCTTTTGCTATTTACCTCCAACTCTTGTCATTAGAGGCTTCAACACCAAAAAACCCCCATATTTCACTCTGAAGTACACTTGCTTTGAACTCTCGAAAACATTCAAATGTGCCAAGCAACCTACAGAACTGGCAAAAAAGCACCACAACAGTAACAAGAGTACTGTGCCGAGTCCAGAAATCCGCCCCCAGTTGTTTAAATACTCCAAATTCATCCGAAAGCCTAGCTAATAAAATTATTCAGGGTTAGTCAGGAGGGCTGTATCACCCCATGAGAACACAACTGTCTCCAGTGCCACATGCTCTTATCTTTTCATTACTTGCAGGGCTTTGATGGGTGTGATATTCCACTTGTTCCCTATGGCTTCAAGAGAGGAGAAAGAATATGAGACATTTTGTACCTGGCCCCCATTGGTGATAGAGAAAATCCTGGATGTGCCCCCACACTGCCTCACGTACCACAGGAACCAGAGCGCTGACACTTCATGAGGCTCAGATGTGACGTTCACGTTCACAAAGACAGTGGCAAAATCTCTGACAGCTCTGCATGAGACACAAGAGCAGAAAAAGACAGTGAGAAAATGTGACTTCCTCCCTGTTTTCAGGATTTGTTTTGTTACTCTCAATAAAGGCTGCTTTCCCAAAGTCACAAAAGTCAAGATGATTTATATCTCTTTGATTTTTCAGCCTGTAGTGAGACATTTAAAACAGGTTCCTACAAGCACCTCCCTCTCAAAGTACTTACCCATTCAGTTTTAAATCCCACTGATTCCACCTTAGTTATATCTTTAAATAGTTTCCCAGCTGCTATTCCTCTCATCAGAACAAATGTTTTACACAACAGAACAAAGTGGCAATCAGTTAGTGAAACTTTTCTGCATTTCTCCTCCATGGGCACATCAATTCCAGGGTCTGAAGGGACCTGAGGGACTGAAGTAGTCCCATGGCCAAGACATTCCCCATTTCCCATGGAACACTGATGCTCAGATCTTTTGTGAAACCAAGAATCAGACATAGTAAACAAGCCAGGCAGAGAAACCAAACTGGCAATCATTGTCATAAATATAAGGAAAGGGTCACCACAGCAAGTCCTCTGAACATAACAGAGATACAACAGCAGGAACTGATCTGGCTGTTCACATTTCTTTCATTCCTGGCTACAGATTACTAAGGAAATGAAGATCATTTTGCAAAGATGGTAGAAAGACTTTGACTTGCATGAAATTTCATAAAACAACCAGAATTTATTATCATCTGCTAAAGGAAGGAACTTTGCAAGTTATCTGGGCTAAAATATGTAATATAAACTTCTGTAACCTCATTTGCCTCAGCATGAAGACCAGTCATCACTATTTCATTAGCCAGAATATGAAAACATCCTGCATGCAAGAACCCTCTGCCACAATCTTGAAAGCACCGAGACACTAAACAGTTGTAGCAGGTTCAGGCCTAAGAAATGTCTCCAGAAGAGTCTCCAGGATCAGAAGATGCTGATCTGTGACACATGGCAAATAAATCTTCTTTTATAATCTTGGCCCAAGTCATATAGAAAATGCTGTGGGAAAGCTTTCCTGTTTAAGCACTATGATTTTGAACTATGTGTAGAAAAATGTGGCTTGGCTTGAAGATCTAAAACGGGTTTTTACTGAGGTTTTGAGTGTGTCTGAGCTGAGAACATGCATTAAAACTGGAGTGTCACAAACCATTGGCAGTAGAAGCTGCCTTGCAGCGAAACCTGTTACAGGAGAGCTGACCATAATTCCAGTTCTGCTTATACTCCATCATCTCCCTGACTAAGAAAAATAGTAAAAATGAGAAGAGGAAGAATCAATGCACTTGCAACAGTAAGGGTACTTCAAAATAACTGAGTTTGCAGACAAAAGGCTCATAAAACTAATTGTAAGGAAAACTAAAATGCCACAGAGAGTGAGAGCAAGTTTAAATGACTGTACCACGTATCACATGGAGCTGGAGCAAGATTTAAGCCATCCATATAAATTTCAAATGGAAAGCTTTGGTCAGGAAGCTGCAGGCACAGCACTAAACTGCAGTCAGAATGAAAGGGTGAATACAGCACAGCCACACAAACAAAAGATGTTGAATATGAGGGAGGAGAGTGTTACAGAATAGCACAGGGGCCAGCACAGCAAGCAGGGACATGAGGGCTCATATGAGCATGCTTCTCCACGCCTTATAAAGATAATTGACTAAAAAAGGAAAGGAAGAAAAGAGACTTTCCAGTTGTTGTCACCTCAATGTATTGAACATTGCTCTTTTTTTTATTTATACAGTGTGGTCCCTCAGAGACACATAAAACACACTGGATATTTTATAGGTGATACAACACCTTCAGCTCTCTTCCTAGAACTGATGCTCCATTGGACCTGCTGCTCACAAACAGGGAGAACCTGTGGGATGAAGCAAAGGTGAGGGGTAGCCTTGGCTGCAGTGGCCATGAGACTGTGGAGTTTAAGATCCTGAGAGGGGTAAGACAAACAGCAAAATAATAGTCCTAGAATTTTGAAGAGTAGATTTCACCCCTCTCAAACACCTACTTGGCAGTGTCCCATGGGGGAAACGATCCAGTAGGGCAAAGAGCCCCAGGAGAGCTGACTGGTGTTCAAGGACAGCTTCCCAGGCACAAAGCAAGGGGGCACTGCCACAGGCAGAGCTGAGCAAGCACAGTCACAGGCTTGTGGGACAAACACAGAGCACCAGACCTGGTTCAGGCACAAACCTACCAGGGAGGTGCAAGGCAGCAGCAAAGGGTGCTTCTGCTGCCCCTTGTTTCCCTGCAAACATTTCAGAAGCCCAGCAGGCAGTACTGCTGAAACAAGGAGTAGTATTTGGACTAATCCAGAGTTTCCAGTGTCAACAGCTGCTCATTCCCCACTCTTCAGGTCTTACACTTGTCCCTTCCACTGAACAACTACTGGAAAGCAGCTTCCCTCTGGCACAGCATGGGGCTCTCCAATACACCAGTGACTACTTGCCTCTCTGTGGCATATGCCATGTGGCTTGCACAATAAAAGCAGACACACTTGATAACTGTGCAGGAGAGAGCATAGCCAAGACTAAGAGGACATCACTCCTCAGCTCCTAGCCTGTCATGGGACTAGGGAACCCACTCACTTCCCTTCTGCCTCCATTTCTGTGCCTGCAAGTGACCTTTATCCATGACTACAAAGCAGAGTTTGTTTACACGTTGATTTTCCTGAAGACAAAGGCACACACTCTCCAATGGTTTGACTGAAAGCATTCTGGGAAGACCCCACACTGTCACTCCTCTGTTCATGGGCCTGGTGAAACAAATCCCAGGCTTCACCAGCACCTTTAATGCTGCCTGCCAGCCAACCCAGACCTCACCTCAAACACCTCCTGGTCTCTCACTGCCTGTACCCCTACTGAATAAAGTTGTACCCCAGAATTTGCCAGAAAGCCACTATCATTCTGCAGCCAGGTTTCAAAGTGGCTAGAGTTACATACTTGGTCCAGCAAATCTTATTTATCAGCTCTTTCATGGTCATTTTGTCCCATTCTTCAGCATGTGGAGCATCCCATGGTGCATCAACAGGAATCTGGAGACAGAGGTGGAATATTCAAGAAATTATTCAGTACTTTCTTGTTGCTTTGCCATAGTTAGTAGTACAGACTCGATTGACAAGTTGGCCAGGAGTGAATTTTGTCCCCTGCACATGTATATCAATTTGGAATAAATTTATCAAATGGAATAGTTTCCATTCACACCTTTGGGCACAAATTGTACCATGGCCACCAAATCTGGCTTTGTCTGACCAATGACCTATATCCATATGATGGGACTCATCTGGCCTTTTCCAGAAGTGGGGTGTCTACTCCAATTTAGTTGTCTTGAGTTGAGGGGGACATTCCTTCTCCAGTCAGAGATTCAGTCAGTTCCAAGACAGGTATCAAAAGGCCCCTATGTCTCTCTGTCAACTAAACAGCAAGAAAAACTGTCTAGATACTACTGACTTATTTTTAGACAGTTAAATTCTTAATAATAGTTCTTTGCATGTAAGTACCTAGACATGTGAGCACACTACCATGTATCTGAATATTTTTAAAAATGTATTATTTGATAAAAAGACATGTAATACCACGTACAAATTTGATTCTGCAACACCACATAAACCCAGTGAACTTTGCAAGAATACAGTTAGTTATGCCTGAAGGTTCTGGCAAGGTAAAGCCCTTGGTTTGTAGATAAATTATAAGGCAACTGATGAATATTTGAAAGACAGTACAATGCTCCAGGGGCTGCAGTTGTACTGCTTAAATTTTGAATTTTAAAAATAAAATTACTGTGAAGTCAAACTGGAGCCTAACTTAGGCAGCTACAAAAACGAATCATCTTTACTCAAAAAGGCTGTCACAAGAGAAGAGAGAAAAAACACTTCTCATCTCTCAGATCACGGAATGGTTTTTCCTGTCATGAGAAAGTACACACACTGAGTTCAATCTTGTTTTTTTAAGATATCTTAGACACCTCCAGATCTTTTCTGTCTCCTCTCATAGAATCATAGAATAGTTTGGGTTGGAAGGAACCTTTAAAAGTCACCCAGTCCAACCCAGTCTCAGGAGGAAGACCTATTATTTCTGACAGTTCTTGGGAAATGTAGATATCTTCACTGATGGATGTTTCTTTTCTGTTTTGTTGTTGAGGTTTGAGGGTTTTTTTACATTAAAGAAGCAACAAAAGAATCCTGCTGGAAACAAAACCAAACCAAACCTGATTTATTTATGGTGACCTGAGCATTGCAGGAAACACACAATTCTCACAGCCTACCTCTTTTCCCATCTTGTCCATGGTTCTCCAGAAGTTATTGTAATCCAGATAAACTAAGGGATTCCATGTTGAAGGGCAAATACCTGTGAAATTGCGTGACTTTCCCTAAAATACACATAAAAACATAGGAAAATTAAATAGAGCACATCTTCATTACTCAAGAACACAAAATTCTCAGACTCATGACATGGTAGAGTTTTTGTCACAAAAGAACTAGTTGGGATTTCCCTTTATCCCTCTGCATATGCATACAAGTAGTGGAATGCATGTGGCTAAGTACAAGTGGAAAAAACAGCTGGACTGACATTAATAAGGACAAAAGGACAATAATTCCTTTTTTATTACTCAGAAAGGATGGGGATAAGTACATTTGTTCTGAGCAAGTTGTCGAATTCTGGGCTAATGAGACTTATCAATGGCCAAAGAGGTAATATTCCTTGTTCCTAAGCATTCTCCCTTATTGCATTTGAATGAACCTAATATTTGCCTGCCTGCTGAAATGTGCATCCTAGAATTTGCTTGGGTCTAAAATTGCATGCATTTAAAACTATCTAAGAACCTTTATGGTACACCTCACTATAAAAAGCAAACGTAACTCTTCATTATGTCATGTCCCATGGCAGAAACCTAGCCTAAAAAAAATTTGACAATAAGAAAGTTTTTGGCTGCAGGAAGAAAAATATCATACACTTGCAAAAATGGTGTCAGTCCTTACAATAGGACACGGAGCTGCAACAGTGACTGAAACTGTTATAATGTGAAATTGACTGTTTCAGATAATCCTGTGATACAATGATAAGCAAACCAATCTAACAGCAGCTGCTTCTTTGCGATAACTTTAATCTGAAAGAGGACTGGATGAGCAGGCAGCATTTTCTCTTATTAAATTGCTTTGAACCTTCTCCCGTGTAAGTCAGTGGCAAACTTCTCATCAGACCCCTCTATTGTTTGTTCCTCCAGATGTGCCAGAAGTGTGTGTGAGGATGCAGTGACCACTCTGGACCATGACACGTAGGACCTGGGGTGCTGAGCAGTTTGCAACCTGCTTTTCAGTGCAAGGTACACTGTGCCAGCCCATCACACCTGGCAGGTGGGAGTCACAGCCCAAGGGAGAGGCTGCAGTGCTGCAAATGCATGAGATAGTGACCCAGAGACAGGGGACACAAAGCAGGAGCCAAATGAACGTTCCTCACAGTTGGTGAGAGAGAATTTTTCAGTCTTCCTCTCTAAAAATTGTGTGGTTTTGTGTAAATACATATGGACTTCTGATATTCTTCAGAACATTTTTGCTGCAAAGAGCATAATAAAGATAAAAGGCACAGGATGAAACTCAAGAGACCATAGTGAACTTTCAGACTTGGCCAGAGCAGTAAAATATCCAAATTCCTACATTTTGGTCAATGTTTGTCAGCCCCAGTACAGATACAATTGAAGAGACAAGTGGATGTGGGCAAGGGACCATAACAAGATTTGGCCAGCACTGCTTGATCTCTCTATCCTCAGAGTGGGGGGCTCCAGTGGTGCCCCAGCTTTGGAGTCTGTCAGGCCACTCTGTGCTGTTCCTCCTTCTCATCTTGAGTGAGGGAAGCAGCAAAGCCACTCTTCTGTTCCATCTACACACAACAATCTCTGCTCTTGGCCAAGCAAAGCACCAGGATGTGACCTCAGCACTCAGTTCAGCTTGAGATCCAAGTGTTTAACACTTTTTTTTTTTAAATTTCCAACAAACACTGAATTTTCAAGTCACCAGGATGACACTGGAGATGGCTGCTTACCTCTGGATTCCTGGGTATGTAATCTTAACCTTATGCATCGTATATGTTTTTATCTCTTTTATCTCCATTTAATTTTGGTTTGGAGATTTACACCGGAGAAAGGTGGAGGTGGGGATGCTGCTCCAGCCTTCTCCAGGTGCACATGTGCATGCCAAAACTCCTGCCAGTGCAAGAGCAGACAAAATTCTTCTGTGAACCACCAGCAGGGGAATCTTTCATGACACTGTCTCTGCCTTCTTAAGGAAAACTTCTCACTGACAGTTTGGAGCACTGACTATTCAGCCACAGAAAAGAGGACCAGAAACTGTATGCAAAGGGATATACTGCATGTTACAGCTCTTGCTGTCATAAACTGATGCTTTATCAAACAAGGAAATCCTGATACAAAGCAGTAATACACTACTAATCATTTCCTTCTTATTGCACATAAAAATATTTTGCTTTTTTTTAAAAGATCATCAAATACTGTTCATTCAAAGCTCATTTATTGCTAGACTTTTTATTCTGGTTGGGAACACAGGTGTCATCCATGTGTCTTTCTTAACATGTTTTAACACTAATAATCCTACCCTTAAGCAATGCTGTCAGGCCTCCCAGATCCAGGTGAGGATAAGTTATTACTGCAGTTTGGTCATGTCAATACTGCAAGGGGGCAAAGGGTAAAGATAAGCCTGCCAATCAGGAGTGAAAATGTCCCAGTTTTCCACTATTCAGTGAAAAACCTCCTTTGAACTGGCTTTATGATAAGTGACTGTACTTGTAAGGACTGGTGTAACTTGCAAACCCCCCTCCTATCCTTAGCTTGCTTAATTTAAAACAAAAAGCACTTCTTTAAAAAGGAAGTAAAACTTTAACTTCTCCTAAGGCTCCTTTCCTCCTCTTGCTTTCAAGAAAACCTATTCCTTACATTGCTGGAGAAAAAAAAAAAAAAACAAAAAAACAGCCCAAGAAAAAGTCTCTCTCTGAAACTCTGTGATGAGATTTGCATCAAATCAGCTTTTCCAACTCCCATGATGAACTCTACTGAGGTCAACAACTACAGGCTGAGAAACTTCCAAGCTGTCCTGATTGCTGCAGATGGGGCAGCTGCTGAGAGAACTTGCCCACTGTCTGGCTTGCCAGTATTTTTCTCCAACTTTTCCACCTCTATACTGGCATTAGACCACCACGACCACAAACCGATGAGGACTGATCAGGAAGTCTTACCATCCTGGCCACTGGTATGACACACATCACATGTGATATTCACTTATCTGCTATTTGAAAAAAGAACAATCATTTCTGATCTGAAAATATTATTATTTCCACATCTTTGGTCAATGGCACAGCCCAGGGTGATTGGTGGGAAAACTTATTTTATCCCCTGAGAATTATTAAATGCCAATTGATAATTAACAGGCTAAAGTTGTATTACTTGTTGCTCTCTTCTGCATGCAAGGAAACTATACCTTTAGTAAGACTGGAGAGTACTAACAGGAAAAGCTGGAAAAATACAAGTGCTAACAGACCTGGAAGAGGCTAAGACTGAATTCAGAGCCTGAAATAGTTCACAGACAGACTAAGCCCTTGTGAGGTTGTATCTATCAGCCATGGGAACTGATCAAAGGAAAGCCCAATTCTAACAAATCCCAGGAAAGGAATTCCCACTGCCCGTCAGACAGCACAGGCCAAACAGCCTTAGATACCTTAGTTTTTCAACTTTCTATCTTGCATAAGTATCACCACAGCAGGGAATAAATCCAGCCCAAGTGACCTGGAGCTGGTAAGTTATTAATGTGTTTTTAATATTGTCTCCCTACTAGGCAGAGGAGCTCTGGCTGCATGTTTAACAGAGGAGCTCACGGCAAACAGGCCAGGTCTTCCAATATTCCATTTTTAAACAAGTTTATAGTGTTCTGGATGTACTATTTTGAGAACAACTGTTTTTTTTAACTGAAAGGCAAATAACCTACTGGCTTTGTTCCCATGCTAACACATGGTTGCTTGACTGACCCACAGAGTTTATCTAACTTCTCTTTTCATTTCCTGGGGTGTCTAACACTTTCCTGCAGAGCTCAGATTTGAGTCCTGCTGCCTGCTTGGATTAGTTACCTCACCCCAATCCATTGGAAACGAGGTCCTCAAGCACCACACTTCAGTGGTTAAAAAGAAGGCAGCAGACAGAGATGAGTTCTGCAAGGTCTGTCTTTTACCTGCCCAGGGCTATTCTGGAGCTCGCAGCTCTAACTACAGGAATTAATCCCAAACCACTCTGGCTGTGACACCACTCCAACAAACTCCAATTTGTGCCAGAGCAGCTGACAATTTTTCCAGTCTTAAGAAAGGCAAGTCTGGCTCCTGCCTGCTGTTCCAGGGACAGGGTACACATTAGGAAGCACAGGAGGAGCATCCCATGCCCCAGAGCAGAGGTTGCTATTGCCTTGGGCCATGCACAGCACATCCAGGCAGTGTCAGACCTCAGCTTCGTCCCTGCTCAGCATCTCCAGCAGGTCCAGTCCTGAGAGCAATTGCAATGCCTGGGACTGTCTGTGATTTCTTGTGTCTGAACTGCAGATTTATGGTGATCAGCACAGACCTACCTTCTGCACTCTAAGCCTAAGGCAAGAAAGGAAGACTACATGGCCAGTGTGGAGCATTGCATAGAAATGCTCATCTTTTATCAAGTGTTGCCTTGATCTGAAAACCATAAGCAAAAAAACAAGCAGAACCAGTCCTTATTTATGAAAATTATATATTCTGGAGCTGGATGCTGCTGCCAGATATTAATGGAGTGCAGTTATATGAGAATCTTAATAACACACCAAGGCCCTAATGCCTTTGCTTTCTGGGGTTTTCTGCTGAAAAGAAGGTGAAAATAGCATAGCATGACCTTCAAGGACCTCTGTAAAAAAAGTAAAAAGTTGTCTGCTTCTTTAGGGAAGGGAGAACTCCATCACATCTGCCTTTTCTCAGTCCTAAAGCGCTCTTGATGAATTACAGGACAGTAGCCACAAATAAATTCTGATGGAAAGAAAGTCTGGGGCTTATAACAAACATTACAGTTTGAAGTTACAGATTTACAACAACAGGATACAAAAATATTCCTGATGGATACCAAAGCAGTCCATGTTACCATGCTAACTGATGGGAAAGAATGAATAATAATAATAAAAAAAAAAGATAAAAAAAACAGTTACATATTTGGATTTTCAAATAAACTGCAACTACAAAGGAAACCTGCACAAATGAAGCAATGTGGTTTATAAAGCTTGCAGTACACGGAGTTTTTCCACACACATATGGGAAAAATTCCTTTCAGAGAAAAGAAGCTCATTAAACCCCTCTGGGGATTTCCACTTTCCCTTGTCTGCTTCTGTTGCTAGGATAAACCACTTCCCCACTTTCCCCTAACTCAATCCAAGCAGTACCTTGGAAATCTTCAGAGAAAGCCAAGTTGAACTGATTACTACAGTAAACAAGAGATCAAAAATCTCTTAATCTGAGGATGCCGGATGACTGGCACAACAAAATCTAAAGTCATGCTTAGTCATTGTCAAAACACACCCTCTCACCTCTGACAAAGCCACACAACATTGCAGACTTTGGAGAAAGCCCTTGGGATGAGACCTTCCCATCTGGCCCTGGCTACATGCTCCTGGACAGCCACCAGCTGACAGAAATAACAGGTGAGGCACAAGGAGAAAAACAAGGAGAAAACTTTGAAAGGTCTGACTAAGGTCTGAAAGGCAGCAGCTGGCCCACAGTTGATGGTGTCTTAGCCCAAAAAGCTGAACATGTCCATCTTTCAGATTAATATTTAATTTCTGGGGCAATGATCCTTTAACATCAAATCATGTCTTTGCTAGCATTTTCTGTCATCTAGGAAATAGCACAGGTGCTTGTGTTCCCTGAGCATCTTTAAGGAATATGAGGGGCACATTCACAGCTGGGAAATCAAAAATCCCTACCTGGCCAGTGTGTTAACAGCATACAGTAGGTAAAAAGTACAAGCCCTGAGAGCCCTGAGCACTGACCAACCCAGCCAACAGCCTGGACTGCACAGATGGTGTTTAATAGGCTTTTTGTAGAAGTGGGATGTAAGAGAGAGGTCACTAACACATCCCTAAATCAAAGGGCATGATGACTACACAATGTCTCAGGGAAAGAGTAAGGAGAAGAAGCTGTGGAAAATCTTAGGAAAAGAAAATAAAAGACAAACCCTACAATTCATGGGAAGAGGATGTGGCAGAAATGAGACCAACTGAAGGAAAACCATCATTATTATTTACCCAGTGCTTAAGTCTGTCCATGCTGGTAGACCTTAAAGCCCCTTTGCTGTCCAACAACTACAGCTCACTTGGGACCATGACTGGCTCAGCGTGACCACAATGCCAAATCAAGAATTGATCCATAGCCTGTGATCTGGCTGAATAGATCATAATGCTGCCTCTTGCTTAGAAACATGCTTTCCCTTCAAAGAAAACTTACAAAACTACATGGTCATTAGCAAGGACGTGCATAATGCAGTGTGGGACAATAAAAAGCTGCAGCTTCAGTGTCAAAATGAATTAAGGGCTCAAATTCATGTAACCCATTAGAGCCTTTTGTTAAACATAAAGAAGATAAGTGCCTTTTAGAATGCTAGGAGATCCATGCCTGAGCTTAAATTAAATAGAGTGGGACAAACATTCAGCTGGTACAAATCAGCCCAGACCTCTTGCTGTAGAATTACACCAATTTTCCACGAGGGGGTGAAAAATAACTTTTTTAGTATTATGGAGTAGCTATGCAAATATTTAAGATAGTACTATTTTATAAACATGGCTTCAATCTGCTCATTAAGGAGTGCTTGCAGAACCAGATGATAAAACTTGGCAGCATGAACACATTGCTGTAATTCTTGGGAATTACAAAAAAGCAGGAAGGTAACAGAAATGAGACCAATTAAGGATCCATCATATAGCCTTGACTCTATCAAGTACATCAACTCTGACTCACACAGGATTCAAGTCTTGTTCTGTCATAGTCTGTGAAGTTCCAAAACTAAAGGATATTAAAAAAAAAAATTAAAGTAACGGTCTTTGGAAACTAAAATAGTTTGTGATTTATGAAGACAGACAGTTGTATCTCATCCCTATGAATCTTAGGCCTTTCCTTGTCCCTCTTCCTACTGCTCTTGCTCTGCAATGGTTCTGGCAGTAGGTCCTCACGAAGATCTGAGCAAAAATTCAGGGGGCCAAAGATCTAAGACAAGGGCTGGAAATTTGCTCTGAAGACAGGTTGCATTCCAGTTTTCTTTAGCCACACCAGTACCTACTCAAGACCAGTCACCTGAACTCACATCTCAGACATGAAGGTTACAGTGAGCCTTGGGAGGGGCTTGTTTCTCACCATTGGCTAGAGAGGGAATCTCAATGAGAATCAAACTAGATGTCCAGTTTCCAGACATCCATTTGTAAATTAGATGAATCCCACGCTATTGACTGGGAGAGATCTCATGTGAATCTAGTTATGTGGGGCATGTATATTTATACTCCCAGTCCCATAATTTTGTTGTTTGGTGTCATCATTCAATATCATTCAACAATATTATTATTTTTTTAATTTAAATTTGGGTTTTGTTTCAGAACAAGCATTTTCTGAGTTTCAGCCAAAGTTGCTTTAGAGGATATGTTTAGAGATAATGTGTCAAATGTATACTCAGAACACTTAAAACAGGTGCTTTCCACATTACTAAATATGAGCTTTAAACGAAACCCTGTCAGAAATGACTGTCAGTAATTTCCAAAGCTCAGTGATACCTTTGGTTATCTCAGCATGGAAGATGCAATACTTACCCCCTTATGATGGAACATATGGCCCTCAACATTCACTTTATAGGTCTCAACACCCAGCTCTTTTGCCAGTCGGAGAATCCGGTTTTGGGTAGGTCCCACATACGATCCACCAACATCTACGTAATTAACATTTTCATTCTGTCAAAAGAATACAGGAATCAGAAGCTGTGCAGGAAGGTCCTCAACATAAACATCTGGAGATAGAAGCAATTATTCCATACTGTGCATACATGTGCATAGAATGTATGTGTAAGGCATTCAGGAAGAATTTCTTCACAGAAAGGGTTGTTGAGATTGGAATGACAAGGTGGTGATCGGTCAAAGGTTGGACTTGAAGATACTAGAAGTCTTTTCCAACCTAAATGATTCTGTAACTCTGTGATTCTCTGTATTGACTGCCCTAAATGTAGGAGGTGTTGAGCTCTGTAATGACAGACACACGGTGTCTTCACTCTGTCATACATGAGTCCAGTTGGGTTTAACTCTTGTTTAAATTTCACTATAGTTTTCAGTACTGGTTTTTAGTCTCACAAAAGACTAGAGAGTATGAAGAGACTGGATGTAGACCTTAGTGCCATGATCTAGCAATCACAGTGGTGTTGGATCAAGGGTTGGACTTGATCTTGGAGGTCTCTTCCAACCCAGCTGATTCTATGAGTCTATGAAATATACAGTTCCATCAAAATATTTTGGTTAAATCAAACTGAAATCTTCCAGAACTCGTTATTTTTCTTGTCACTGCAAACATTTCACAAATTGAAACCATCTCCGGCACGTAGGCTTGTTTTCTCTCTGTAGATACCTGCTTAGACTTAATGCTGCAGGTGCTGAGCCCTGCACTGCAGTTTTCAAGGAGATTAATCTCCTTTTCAGCACTGCACACCTTCCCTCCAGCCCAGTGCCATCTGGCCAGCAGTCCCCAGCCATGCCTGCACCAGAGTGAAAGGTGCTCAGTGCACCTCTCAGACCAGCATCACACTCATTTGGGAAGCAGGAAGAGAGCAGAAGGTTTCAGGGATGCGTATTATTACAGCAGGCTGATTTCCCAAGACAGTAACTCTTTTTAACATTGTTTATAGTGAGTATTTTAAGCTAGGCATTCTCAGTGTCACGGAAGGATGGTGTTTATACTGCATGTTTCATGCACAATGATTTCTGCTGGAACACCACTGTTTATCTCTGGTTCCCCAGCAATGGCATCTGACATAATTTAAACCTCCCTCACTTCCAAGGTGAGAAACAGAGGTAATGTCTGTATTATATTACACTGTGCCACAGGTGACTCTTCATTTACTTAATTTTTTTAATTTTTTTTAAATGGCAATCAAAATACCATTTGGGTTTAGAAGCAGGAGTGTTATTTCAGATAATTTTGAGATACTTAACAATGTATGTCTGAGCTGTAATGACGTCTGGTCCTGCTCAGCCTGCTTCTTATAGGCCTCTAAGTTATCATGCCTGTTACAGTATGCAAAATGAGATGGGAATGAGAGGATAAATGCTCTGACACTCACGTTCTCATATGGTTTCCCTGTGTAATGTGAAAGGCAAAAGATATAGCCTTGGAGAAAGGCTATGGACTATGTGGGTGGAATTCAGTTACCTTAATACAGATGTTTAAGACCCTTTTGGACAACCCAAGGTACCCAAGACTTCTGTGCAAGGCTGTCAAATTTGAGTCATGATCCATGGAAAACCTGCACATGGATGCCAGCCAAGGCATCCTAGGGCAGCTAAAATGGCACTCTGGTAAGACACCCAAATCCCATTGGGTGGCTCTGAGAGTGGCTTCCACACCAATATGAGAGCAACTCCTACAAAGAGAAGTCCACTGGCATATATTGCAATGCAACCTGTCCAAACAGAGCTCTGTTACTTGACAAAAGTGATGGTACCACTGACCACCATCCTCTGGACCAAGCTGTTGAGCCTGTTTACAGTCCATCTCATGGTCTGCTGTTATCAATCCATACTAAATCAGTTTACCTAAGAGACAATGGAAGTGTTGAATTATTGAAGTCTAGGCAGACAATATTCACTGTTCTTCCCTTGTCTACCAAGCTAGTCACTGCATCTTGGAAGGCTGTCAGGTTGGTCAAGCATAGATTCCTCTTGGTGAACTCACACTGACTGATGACTTTTGGACAAGTTTTGCTCTTCCACCTTCTGAGGGATTGAGTTGAGGCCATGGTTCTCTTGCTCAAAATAATGGCTCTTCTCAAAGGTAGGAGTGATGTTTGTCACATCATAGACCAGCACAAGTGAGAGTCCAGCATCTCAGGAAGCACTTACCCTGATAGTGAATGTCCTTCCTCCAACTCTGTTCCGGGCCTCAAGGACCACCACGCTGACCCCAGACTCAGACAGCAATTTGGCAGCCGACAAACCTGCCAGAAAAAGAGAAAGTGCATTAAAGCAAGTGGCAGCAATCAGCCACATTAATGGTCAAAAACTGAACCAAAGCTTCAGGGTCAGAGATTTCTATAAACTGCTCTCAAAAATTCCTGAGAGGAGTGAGAAACTTTTCCTGGTATCTCACCACAGGAATCATGGGGCTGATGCTTAGTTGCATGTTATAACCATCTCCATAGGCTGCGTTCACAGAATGAAGTTTTCCCCTGTGGGTCAATATTTTGGCATTTTAAAAGCAGTAACATTTCAATTATTAAGGGCCACACATCTTATTCTTCATTTGTGCAATGCATAGAAAGGCAGCATCCAGCTTGTGGGATTTGCAGTGCTAAAGTGACAAAAATAATAAAGTTGCAGAAAGGAAGGTTTCCAACACCTTCTCTCACACAACAACTCTCTACTCCACTGCTATCCACCCTCATTCACATGCAGAAGGAAAGTCTCCTTCACTGTCAGCATTCATTTTCAGCAATGGAGTTTGACCACGACAATCAAAGAGGCCGCATAAATGGAATTATGCTCTCAGCAAAAATCATCTAATTATGGGACTTTGTGATGGAGCCACTAGAGACAGCTGAAAATTCAATAGGACAGGAGACCTCTTTGCTTTTGACAAATGGGAACTGAAATTGTAAAAAGCAATCATGAGTTGGTGAAATCAGATTATCCCATTGCCCTGCAGGCCAGTTTGGCACTGAAGCATTGTTTCTTTGGAGTTGTTTCCCCTCCTTAAGTACACAAAAGCCAGCCTTATTGATCAGAACTTCCAAGATACCCTGCAGGAAGGAATAATGATATTAGACTCATGTTTATTACACTAACTCTAAATGTGATTAAAATCAACTGGTTTTGAGCCTAAAAAGAATGCATGTCTGAAAGGACCAGAGGAAAGGAACCATTCTGGGCAGTGTTAAGTGTACTCATTTATTCTAAGGACAATACAGAATAGACCATAAACTTCTGTGCATGTAATCTTTTAATGGGGAAGTGGAACACCATTCACTGGAAACCAGAACTGTGGGAGTTCAAATGTCTTACATAGGCAGAAATTATACATGCAACTTCCATACTCATCTAAAAATAACTTTACATCCTTGCACCATATTCTTTAGATTGCTGCTGGAGCAGAACTATACTTAATTCTTCCATCTGTTTGATATTCTAATTTTTTAAAATGCAAGCCATTTGTCAGTGGAGTGGACATCTTATAAATTGATCTAATTTATTTCAGTAGTTTTGATAACTAGCTTTTTTCTCCAGGAAAGTCTAGAGAAACATACTAAAATTTTTTTAAAGTTAACTCTTTAATCCTTTCAATGATGGCATTCATATCTTCCTCAACATAGAAGCCATGAGTGCATAACATTGGAAACAAATGGCAGTATTTTCTTACAAATATTTATATTTTTTGTATGAGGAAAAATGATTTTTCAAAATATACAGTGGGTTTTGTCACAAAAATAGTGGATTTCCTACATGCATAAAATAAAAGGTTGAATTCTCTATTCTGTGTCAATATCGCCAGACACTCAGGCATGAGTGGGTAATTCTTTCATAAGGAAATTTACTGTAGATATACATGCCTTGAGAAAATGCACAGTGTAATCCTATGGAACATGAAGCACTAAAAAATCTGGCCTAGGTATGAAAAAAAATTCTATAAGAATCCTCAGTGCTTAAGACCATCATTTAATGACATGTTCAGTAGCTATATTCCTGCCACAGTTGTTTAGGAAGAATAATGGTTTGCACTGCACTGAGTTGGAAGTTAAGCTTACTACTGGATTATGGCTTAATTATGTGATATATCCAAATAAAGAAGGGCTGCTAAAGGATGAAGAATGTGTTGTAACATGGCTGAGATTCTCTAACACATTTGCCTGTTAAACTGTACTTCTTGCACTCCAGAGTTACAGATAGTTTCATTATTGTTAACCCAAGTGTCGCTTTAGACATTTATCCAAAAAGAAAAAAGGCTTCAGAGTTACAAAAACCAGGAAGGAGCAAGAAATACACTGGGACAGCAACAGATTAGTGGGAACTGGCAAAGGCTGTGACTCAGAAAAACAACACAAAATATGTTGATTAAAGAGTGTGACTACGCATTTATTTATTTAAAGCATGGAAACTATTTTCTTTAAAGGAGAACTAGGAGGACTAGAAACAACACCCAGACATGGGGCAACTCTGTCTGGCTGTCCATGGGACCCACCTCATCGGCTCCATTCTGGTGTGAAGTGCCCCAGGCACAGGTGCTTCCACAGGTGTGTCTGAAGCACCCCACAGGTCATGAAGTCTACATGCTTTGATACACAATTAACCTCTAAGCAGGTTGCATATTTTCCCTTCATCTTCTCCATAACTTGAATTTTCAAGAGGTTTTTCACTGTTCCAGCATCCTGGACAGGACTGGAGACAAGGGAGTGACCATTTGATGGATGGGGTGAGAATGACAGAGGAAGAAATGAGACCTCCTCCTTTCCAGATCCTTGATCCATGTCCTCCTGCTCAGCTCCCCTCATGTCACATGGAGCTGGCCTCTCACTTCCTCTCCAACAACTCCACTACATTCTGAGGGTTCTCTGTGCACCTTCAGGAACTGCCAAGGGGAGGGCAGGAGTTGTGGATGCCCATCCCTAGAAGCACTGAAGGCCAGGCTGGATGGGGCTTTGAGCAATCTGGTCTAGTGGAAGGTGTCCGTGCCCATGGCAGGGGGCTGGAACTGGATGATCTTTAAGGTCCCTTCCAACCCAAACCATTCTATGTGAACACACCGTATCAAGCTGAACCCAGCACTGGGCTGAGACCTCTTGGATCTCAGGTGAGGTAATTAAAACACACTGGTGTATGTTGGTGTGACTGCAGCACAGACATGCCTATCACAGCCAAGGCCATGTCTGTGTCCCAGTGACATCTCCACCTCCTCCAAGTGCAGCCTTAAGATAAAGCTGCAAACTGCCCCAAATCACTGGCTGCACTCCTTCCAGATATCACTCTAACGCTGTGAATTAGAAATATACTACTTGCCTCAGCAAGATGGAAGGAGCCTGCCAAAACCATGCCCCGTTTGCAGTACCTGGCTGCAGAAATTCACTTACTGTTAAATGAGAATAAACAAGGCAAGGCATCCTCCACAAGGGTTTCTATGGCAATTTCACCAGCAGCTCCCCCGTCTGAAGAGGCCATGCAGGAAAGATCTGTTCCTATTGATTTTGCAGCACTATTAAGGGACTCAGAATTACTGCTGCTACAGATCACACTGCTGCTGCTGCTTTCATTTCAGAAAATTGTCATAATCCCACCAACCAAAGCACTTTCCAGTGCATTAAAAACATTGGATATACATAAAAAGAAACTAAGGTGAACTGATGCTAATCTGCAAACTACAAAACATACCCCATGGCTAAAACATAGAGATGCTGAACAACACTGAATTTTACATGTAGCCTGATGAAATATACAACAAAGCCCATCTCTACTTCATAGGACAGAAAGGTTCAACTCCACAGGTACTGCACAACAATGGGATTTAAGGGACCCAACCTTGATTCTCAGACAAGTCCTGTAATACAGGAAATGGTTCAATACTTTGTAGGGCAGCATTTATAAGTGTAAATTTATGAGAATAGTTCCAAGTTGCCCCATACTGGAGTAGATACAGACCATATGAGCAGTTACAGGTTCTGCAGCATAAACAATATGAATTTTTAAAAAGTTACTTTATTGGACACATGATTGTAATTCTATACTAATATATAGCAATTCTGCTTTTCAAAATCTAGGCTCTGTGAATCCATGAACAGATGCACTGATATACCACAATCAGAAGCAAAAGTCACCAGCATTTCTCACCATGGTGAATCTCGAAAACACTCAAGGGCTGTGAAAGGGAGCGACAGGCTGATACCATTAAACTTTTAACCTTTCAAACTGAGGCCACTCTGTATGTGCCATATGGAGCACACCAAAACAAAGTTACCTGTTATAGTGAAAAGCAAAATGTTGATTTTTCTAGATGTGTTGGCCTCTTCAATAAAGTGCATTTGCCTTTTATGGATCCACTATCAAGCTGAAAGTGTACCAAACCCAACCTATTAAAGCATTCCTTCATAAAATCCTTGTTAATCCACCCTACTGAACATGGTGTGGGATAATTACACTGTGTGAAAGATGACTAACTCATTACTGTAGTGTTCTAGCAGGCTTTAATTGAGTAGCATGGGGGAAAAAAATCGTCTTGGAAAATCCCTACATTTTTCTGATCTTAAGCAGGGAAATAATTTTAAGACCTTTTCACTCCTTATTCTAATACACTTCAGTAAAATAAGAGAACTGGCAATATATCCTTATTTAAGTTCCAATGTAATAGTATCCTAATGCTGTCATTATTTTTATTGTTTTTTCCTAAATACAATTGAGTCATTAAACTGGGCAATGGCCACCTCATTTGTTCAGGTAGAAATCTCTTTGCCAAGTAAACATGAACCTATCAAGAGACATGCAAAATATTTCTGCCATGACCATAAGGTTAAACCTCCCTTCCTCACTTCTTTCTTCTCCTTCTCTCCCATCTCTCCCATCCCTGAGCTTTCTTGCATTGGAATTTTTGTTTCAAAATACAGTTAAATTGTGCTCAGTTACATCAGACTGACCAGAGAAGTCACTAATGGGCAACAAGATATGGAAGGATGAGAATGAAAGAACTGTTTCCTTACACAGACTAAGGATTTGAAGATTTGAAATTGCCACTAAAAATAAATAAAAAAACCCAAACCAAACAATGTTATTAAGTTACAGTCCCTTAAATTCACAAAACAGCAAGAATACACAGTATGGATCACAAATCTGCATTTATTTCTTCTTCAGTGTTGCCTAATACCATAACATGACTAATTTACTATTTGTCAGAAACTGTATTGTATTGCTTTCTTTCACCTCCTTTCTTATAGGGTGCTTAATACTGGAGTGAGACTGGGTTCATGTATTTTGTCATTTTCAGGTAAATGTTTGTAATTTCTTTTTCATCAATTACTTTTTGCCCTTCTAACAAAAAAAACCCCTAACAACAACAAACAAAACAAAAACCCCACATGTGATTCAGCAGAGATTTTAAGCAAAAGAGAATAAGTATTTTCTATTACACAGTACATTGTCCAACTAAGTCCAAACCTCTTACTGGTTTCAATGGCACTACTGTCTAAATGCTTTCTACAGATGCAAGCCTTGTTCTGAAGAGCACAAAGACAGTTTCTCTCAGACAATTTTAGGAGAAACACAGTGGGCAGAAAGAGGGAATTGTACCCCTGGGATGAATCCACTCCTCCATACACTCCCACTGAGATTTTCATGCCCAAAGGCCATTGAAGTAAACATCTCTTCCCCAAAGTGTTGCCCTCCTCCCAAAACAAAGGCAGAATAAAGTTAGCAGAGGGTTAGAAATGCAGCAACCTCCTTCTCTTCATATACTGGGTAGAATAAGACAACAATGACTTGATGCCACCTAATTAATGGAGGCAGCTAAGGTAATTATGCACATTTTATAACTATTGGCCATTTTTTCTGTCTATACAGAATAAATTCCTGTAGGCTAAATGGTGATCTTCAACTAAACAGGTATGTGAAAAAATGTTGCTGCTACATTATGATCAATGTCATTGCCACAAAAACCACCAAGCACATCAGCACTGGTATTCCCGGGAAATACATAATGCCTGTCCTATGCCCGTTTTTGTCATGCTGGGATATTTTGGGATCTGTCCTCACTACCTGGCTGTTTCTTTTGCTCTCTGAGATAAATAATGCTTGTAAGACTTCAGACCTACCCAGCTAACAGGAATTCTCTTTCCCACTTTCCAATGCCTTTTACTTAATCCTGAGGCATGGTGCAAAATCTGCTTCTCCAGGACAAAGCATAGTCTTGGCTAACAACACTGTCTCAGGAGCTCTAAATTTGCGTACCTATGAATCATGCTTGGGTACACTTTCTTTTTGCCAAACCAAACCTGACACATTCTACACTCAGGAGCAGAACCGGCTGTCACTGCTCAGGTTATTCCCCGGATTAGGGAATGTTTATAAATGATGCAATTAGCTTTGAAATCCATGTGAAGAATATGATGTCAAATGAATATCTTAATTATAATATATACAATATGATATATAATATATATGACATTATATACATATATACACACATATATGCATAGATACACACACATATATGTGTATGTGTATGTGTGTGTGTGTGTGTGTATAAACATATGTGATTTATATAATGAACACATCACAACTATATTTTGGCCAAAACCAAATACATAACACTGGGCATAACAGAATGGAGTTTCTTGATTAAAACCCATGCTCAACCTCATAAAGTTTTGCATTTTTAGTAGCTAAACATTAGAACACATTATGAAGAAGGAGGCAAATGGAAAGTGGTACTTCTGCTTATTTGCAGGTATTGTATAAAACATCCATTACACTTCATGTGGGGTTCCTGCTGTAAATCTTTGTGATAATGACAGGTTGCTAGCAGTACATTGTGAATTGAGAGCTCTGTGAAACCTTCCTATTTATTCCTGTATCCCAAAAATAGTCTTCAGGAATCTCTGCTTCTAAATTACAATGTATCACCAATTATCAGCTTTCCAGTTGGATCCAGAGAGAAAGTGAGAAGGAATTGAGTAGATGGAGCCCAGCACAGGGATAAAGAGACAAACAGAGGATGTATTTTAGGAACCAGCTATCCTACAGGTCAAATCTTCAGAAATACCAGTAGAAAAAAAATTCTACTGAAAAATACTCCAGATTTACACAAGTGGAACTGATTCTATCTTATACCAGCAACTGTGTGTTTGACAGTTTATCTGACACCACCACCCACCAGCAGCTTGGCATGCTGTCAAAACAAACAGAGCAGTATACAACATAAGTTGTGCTGCCATGATGGCAAGCAAGGGAAATCTGCATTTCCTCATTATTGTCTTTCACTCAGAGACTGCAGCCAAGGCGTAGGTAGCTCTAGTGGTAAAGTTGTCCATCACACACTGTGGAGGTGGAGATGCCAACACAGAGTGCTTTTCCATGGAGAGGGGGAAAAAAGTCTTAATAATATATCATATGTTTTATTTCAATATAAAGACGGATCACTACTAGTTTTTACATCCCAGCTTTTCCTACAATTTGTGGCCCTTGGACTCCTCTGTAAGTGCAATAGAAAACAGTGCTGTTTCCAGCACATGGCTGGCAAATCTCAGCATCCATTTTGTAGAACCCTGCAATCTTCTTGCTTCTAGATAAGAACAAACATCTTTTTATGCAGAAATAATGACTATCCATGTGATAGAATTATAACCTTAAGCATAAGTTTCAGTTACGCCTGTTTTTCCCTTGTGCTTTGTACTTGTAACATGATGTGCTGGAATTTCTTCCAAACAATATTAGCATACAAGTTTTCTTGGACTTGCCTGCTCCTGGAAATACCTCCCCATATCTGATGCATCTCTGGTTAGCATTATGCAGACAAACATTAATTCTCCATGACATCTCTTGATAAACTTGGATTCCGTGCAAGGTGAGGCTGGCATATGAATACACCCCAAACTTCCCACAGAAAAAAGTACGGGTATTCTGCTTACACACTCCTTTCCCCCCCGTTTTTGACAAATTTGGAAGTATTTCAGCTTGAATTTTCAGGGTGTGGTTTTCAGGCTGATTCTTTTCTGCTGGAAAATCTTGGTCACAATTGACTGGCTATTTCCAAAAGTCTAGAAAAAAAAAATATTCTTTGATTCTGAAAACTCGTGGCTTTCTTTTTTTTATTATTTTTATTCCTGTTTTTGAAGTTCTAGCAGAAACATGAAATTTGGCAAGGAGGTAGCCTTTGAGCCAACAGAACATTTTGTTATCCATGTGAAAATACGCCCTGATAAGGTCTGCTAGAAAGTTTTGAGAAATTAGAGGTCACAGGTAGGCAGCAGTCCTTTTCTAGACCTGACAAACTGAAATATCTGATGTTTGTGTCAAAACTCTCTGCATACTTAATGCTGTCCAGTTGTTAATGATCAGTCCCCAAGCAGCGACTGAGCATCCAGGATCTCCTTACAACCCATTTTGTATCTCAGAGTACCTGAGCACGCTGAATCCAAGGGCTATGGAGCCAAAATCTGAACCTCTCTGTGGCCTCACCTTGTGGGAGAGGTAATGGGAGTGGGATGAGGACAATGTGTAAGGAGAGGTATGGCAGTGACATGCTGCATAAAAGGGACAACTTCTGGAAGCTGTCAATACAGTAGTTAGTCCACAATAACTCCAACAAGTGGTGTCTTCACCTAGTGTAGCCCAAACCAAATAGGAGAGGACTCTAATGGGATGTCAGGGTTATTATCCTGTTGATTAATCACACACTCATTCATGGCACATCATGTGCCATCAGCTTGCTGTGTTTCAACAAATGAGGGAATTTCATAGCCTAAACCAAAATAAAAGTAAAATAAAAGGTCAAAATCAATCCAAACCAGCACACACTCTTCAGTGCAGTAGAAAACCCCATAAATAGAAAATGTGAGCTCTATTTAAGGCATATAAATAAAAAAATCTCTATGGGTATGGGGAAAGTCTTTAACTTCAGGTGTTTATTTATGATGCTTTGGTATAAAAGGTTATAATTAATATTAACTGTATTACAGAGGACATTGTCTATTAAGAGTGACACAAATATGTGCCTGAAGCTTTTACTGGCCATGGTCCACATTTTTAACATGCAAGCCTGTGTGAAAAGAGGAATCTAGCCCAAGCTCTGCAAGTCCCTCTCTGTAGGTGTCCAAACACGCTTGCTGATGCAGTCTGGACAGTTTGAACAGGATTCCATGGGGTACAGCAGGAAAATCTCAGCACTAGAGGCCACCAGACAGTTCTTCCAAGAGCATCCCCACAGAGCAGCACTCTTTGCAGAAGCTCCCTCCATCCCTAGATTGCAGCTTCCTGCAGGCAGAGTCAGTTCTGTGTCCCTGGGAATAACGACTACAGACATGGAGCATGGATGAGAAGAAGGTGTTAGGCTGCTCAGAAACTGTCCTTCATGCTTTGCTTTTAGGAATAGGTAACTCCAGCAGTGCTAGTCAGGATTTGAGCTTAATTTCATAAATACTGTACAAGTATTTTTAAAAGTCACAACCTCACTGCTGGGAAGCTCACACTTAATATCACAAGAACCTTGCTTATATCTCATATACATTTCTATTTCTGGTAAATAACCAGTTTATCCTAAAGTTTCTCATCCTTTCTTGCAAGCACCAGGCAACAAGTATGTAAAATACAGAAGAAGGAAAGAAGACAGGTGAGGCAATTGCAAATTTCACTTGAGAGATACAAGTAGCAAGTCAAAACTGGAGTCAGAGAGATGTTGAAGGGAAATCCTGTCCATACTGGAGCATGTTTTACCATATATCCCACAAGAAGCAAAATTTTTGATACAGATTCTTTTTTTATTAAGACCAGAAAGCAGTACTGTCTAACCTCTTGCAGAACTGGAGTGTAGGTATATTGGTAGAGGAATGGTAGTGACAGTGAAGCTGTGCAAAAAGCAAAACAGACCAGAGGCTGATCAGAGTTATAATTCCTGCCTATGAATGTCATAGTAGAGTAAAGATGGATTAATTATTAAATAAGGCATTTATTGTCTAGTTTTCAAAAGGTGCTTTCTTAAAATGATGCCTGTTCTAATTCCTAACAGGCAAACACCAATTTTTATGCCACTGACAGAGGGTTTCCATTGGCATGAAAAATGTTTCTGTACCCCATGAGGGCTGTGACATGTTTATTTGTCTTCCTCATGTCCTGACAAATTTTCAGGGACTGTGAAATCGCCTTGAAATTTCCTGCTTGGCTCCATTTCAGTTCCCACACCATGTTTTGGTCCAAGGCATAAGTGTTCTGAAGTAGCTTACTGAATCTTGTACTAGTGAGGCAAGATGCCACTTAGAAATTCTCAATGCATTTTCCAAAACACTGCAACAGACCAAAAAGCAGGAGGAGTAAGGAACTCTGAAGGGAACAAGAGCTACTCAGAGCCCTAAAAAACCATATGAAGATGACATTACCACCAGCTGCACACAGAATGGGTGGCAATTCCCTAAGGACACTCTGTGCATTACAGGAGCCTTAAGGATAAAGACCAAATGTCTCATTCTAGCAGGAAAATTACCAGGCATCTGGTAAGACTAAAAAGCAAGGAAATCTAGGTCCAAACTCTTTTTTCCTGTTTGGTGATACTACAGATTATTTGCACAATTACATACTCACAAATAATTATTTAAACAATTACTGTTCTTTTAGTAAATAAACCCATGTAATTAAGTAAACCATGTGCTGTTTCACACATTAATTCACTACAGATCAACGAAAGGAAAGCCTCTGACTCCTTCTCAATACTTGTAAAACCTAACTTTACCTACAGCAATAATGGCTGCAGTATCCCTCAAGTCACACAGTCACAAAACTCGCCTTTTCTGAATCATTAGAGAAGGAAGGACTGTCTCAATACTGAAACTTGGCTGATGCTGCCAACACAGTATTAACCTGATGGACAAACTAAATACAATTTTTCTCCAACACAGCAACATTCTCATCTTAGGTAACCTAAGAACAATTAATTTGGGGGGGCTTTTTTAAGCATAAGGGTGACGGGATACTATGCACTTGCTAATGTCAAAGTAGATCTGAAGAGTATTTTGGAAAGTGGTGCCTAGTAAAGTCTGAGGAGAGAACTGGACTCCCGCAGTACAGTTCTTCTCACAGCAACAAAACCCAACATAGAGATATTCCCAGATGGTTTTCCGAAGTATTTAACAAAAGAAAACACCTGCCAGCTCAGTAAGAGCAACCTAAAAAAACCCTACGATGTCAAAATACCATCTCTCACGGGATGCAACCATCCCAGCCTGTATCGCTGCATTCTCCCGCACCTGTGGACCTTGCAAAGTCAGTTTTCCTACAGACTCCCTCCGGGTGAGCACGAAGTTCAAACCAACGCAAGAAGCAGCAATTTCGCCCTAACAAAGCGATTTGGCTCATTTCCCCCTTTGTTTTCCCCAACCACACCTGAAGCCCCGGGACACCTGACACTCCCGTTATCCATCGGCGCTATCCATCGCCATCCCCGCCGCTCCCAGACCCCCAGCACCGGCGGCGCAAAGCGGGAGCGCTCCCGGGGGGAATGCCACAGGGAGGGCCGGCGGGAGACCTCCAGGACCCACCTGAGATGCCTCCCCCGATCACGACCACGTCGTATTTCTGGGCCATGGTGCTTCCCCGCGGTGCCTCTCCCGCATCCAGCGGCGGCCGCTCCGTCCGGGCTGTGGCGCCGGGACCGCACGGCCCGCCCCGCACACGCCCCTGGGCGGGGACCGGCGGGGGGTCCCCCCGGGCCGGCCC
>VXBX01008285.1:268109-288659 GCA_013400415.1 Scytalopus superciliaris
AAAAAAAAAAAAAAAAAAAAAAATCTGTTGTACATGCATATATACAGTACAGGGATTTTATTTATTTATTTATTTGTTTTATGATTGTTTTTTTAAAAGTAAATAAAACCTAACTGCTGTAAGGTAAGAGTGCATTATCACTAGAAGATTGATTATTAAGGTCATAATTAGCACCACTTAGCCACCTCTAAAATCACATAATTCTTGTACGTTAATGATATCAACAGTGCTTCTCTAAAATACTGCAGAACATGTTATCTTAAGTGTTCCTGTCAGCTGAAATCTTTGCCATTAACTCATCATCTGTGTTGATTAGCACTCCACTCTGCACGCACAAAGATGAGCTTTCCAGAGAGTACCAGAGCCTTTTGCAAAGCTTGAATCACATAAATTTACTTTCACAGACATTTTAATTCTGGTAATTATGTGATTAGTACTCCGGGTTGCATCAAGCTGAAGTGTGAAAAACAGTGAAAAATATCTCAAACTCTCCCAGATAACAGACTCGGTGGTTCTGCTGTCAGTCCATTTGTGGGACAACAATGCGCATGTTACGGACTAACTCCAAACCTCAGCTGTAGGTGATACTGTATTTTCTAAGAACAATTTTCTATTTTGTAACTGTATCTTAGACTGTCTAAGGCTAAGTTTAAGGCCAAGAGTTAATTTACACTGCTAATGGTGTTTACATATGGTGGTTTTCTACTCCTTCCCCCCTCCCTGCCGATGGTTTTATCAGTAATGGAAATGGTAAAATACCATGTAGCACGTGGAAATACACACTGTTGCACACCATTAGTAGGGGGAAAAAAGAAATAATCTATGAAATGTTTCAGGCTTTAGGGTGCTTTCCTCTGAAACAATCAAATCCCAAACAACCAAACACATCAAAACATCTCCAAAGATGTTGTGAATGAGGAAAGAGATAAAACACATATTCCCAAGCAACAAAGAAGGGATAGTCCAGCTTCCTGTCCAAAGCAGATCCAGGACTTGTCTAGTCTGAATGCACTGAAGGATGGAAATTCTATAAGCTTGGTGGCCTTCAGGGTCTGACCCGACTCCAAGTGAACCCCTTTTTCCCCTCATATTGAGTTGGGATTGTCCATATCCCCAAGTTGTGGTCGTTGCCCCTGTTCCATCACAGGGCACTCTGTGTTCTTCCTAATTTAGAACCTCTTCTGCTGGGCGTATTTCCAGAAGCATTAAAAACATGACACTATACAGTAGATCCTGACTGTAAAACATCATGGTCTCTGGTCCTTGGTGAGTCCCTCAGGGAATATTCCTACAATCCCTCCACCTCTCTGAATAGGTGGATATCTAGATCAACTGGAATGGTCCCAGCTGGGGATTCACAAAGAGATGGTGCAACTTGTTGGTAAAAATTGGTAAGAATCAAATTGGTAAACTGTGGATGCCATTGCAGAGTAATATTTTTTATAGACTAGGATGTATATTCTTAGCTTTTTCAAGATTACTTTCTTCATGAGATGTGTATTCAAACCCATCAGAAAACAGTCACCAGCCTGATGTAAAACAGTCTTCACCGGTATGAAAAATTGGTACAAAAAGATGGCTGTGGGATATTTATTCATCACTGTTCATTTTTACTGGTGTGTTTTCAACAGTTATAGTGACTTCATGCTTCCTGACCAGCCCTATTTCAGGCACTGTGCTAAACTCTAATCAATGAATAAGCACCTTGAAGCAAATTATCATTGCTCATGGCTATTAGCATTTGATTAGTTCATTTGACTATAGAATCACAACCAGGAATCTTCTGAAATAAAACCACAGGCAATAAAAATTCACTGCTCACTCTCACTGTGACTCATGTTTCCCACTCTCTCAACTACTGAGCATCCAACAAACCTTCTGGTGTGGTACCTGCCCTGCCTGAGAGAAGGTGCCAGTGGGACATGGAACTGGGGAGTGGGATGCTCTGAGCCAGCCCCCATCAGTGGCAGAGCTTCTGCTCTTCAGCAACTGGTTGACACCAGACCTTCTTATTCATTTTCCATTGCCTGCATCACCCCAGAGAGATTGGTCCCCTCCACAGCCCCGGATGCAGACACATCATTCGTGTGACTGCACTGCATTTGGGGGCGTGGAAACCTTGAGTGGGATGGGGGAAACTGGCATCTGCATGTAAGGAATTTACTTAAAGCCATGAGGAAAAGGTCAGCTATTATGACTTAAATGTCCCTGCATAAATCTACTAGAATGTATTCAAGACATTCACCCAAATTTCAAAGTTTCCCTCTACACCTAACCAAAATATAAGGTGAGATTTACTCCTGAAGAGGGGAATTCCCTCAGCTACACAGAGTGAAGCCTTCTGTTCCTCCAGAGAAACCTGTTATGTACTCACCAGATAAAATCTCAGTACCTCCAAACATCAAAAGATATAAACATGGAATAAAATTTTAAATATTTTAAATATTTTTAGCCACCAATGAGTTAGGTAAATCTGCTATTTCTGTGCTGGGATACCATCAATAATGTACTTTCATAAAATATGTCCAGCTCTTTATTCAATTTTGTAATACAAAATTACTTAGGCATGTGGGGTACAATAATTCAGAAGACAGCTTGAGAAGATGACTGAATTACCTCATTAAAATTTTTAAAGTAACTTCTCTGCAGAATTGTGCAGTCTGACTAAAAGAATTATTGATCTTTTAACAGCATCAAATGCTCCTCTTTGTATAAGTCTCAGAATTGTCAAATACTTTTAAATTAAGACAATTTTTCAATTGTCTTGAAAATTTCAGCATGATATTGATGAACATTGGTCAGGCTTAATCAGAGAGAGAAATACAGCACAAATCTCCAGGTACCAGAAGTCAGATATGTTCTGGCAGAGTGAGGAGAGTTTGGTTCCTGATGTCAGAACACATATAGAGAGTACTTCTGAAAGAGTAGGTGAAGTGCAATAAGCTCTTTTTTTTTTTTTTTTTCTCCAGACGCAGCCTTCTCCCACACAGAGATTTTCTGAAGAAAAACTGGTTTTTAGATACCTGCATACTTTCACAGCAAGCTAAGTTCCACTACAGTGGCATCAACAGATTCCAGACCACCTCTTGATAAACCATATTCTGGGGGTTGTAGTAGGTCATCACAAAATATTACTGTTGTCTTAAAGAAGGTACAAACCCACTGTGTGGGAGTGGGATTTTTTTACAGAGGATGTGAAAGAAACATAGCTTTGGATACATGTCCTGCTAATAAAATAAATAGAGGTAATTCAAGTTAAAGTTAGCATGCATGACTAAAAAGATTATTCTGGTAACCCATTTTTAATCTTTTTAGCTCACGATTTTTTGTCTTTAATTATGTGTGTTAGTTCAAATGCCAGTGTTAAGACAGAGATGGAGTCTTTCCCTTTCTAATTTATCTTCATGACTCATTTGCCTATAAAGGGAGTTCATTGTAATAACTATGAGATAAAATATATTCACTGACTGTGTTAATATGGATTTAAAAAATATCTTTATGTCTTTATTTGCTTTCAAATAAAAGAAGCCCTGAAATTATTTCAACAAGCTTAAATTAAATAAATCCTGCAGAAACCTTAGTTTGACTAACATTTTCTGCTCCATTAGAAGTGCCAGTATCAAGTTAGTAGGGGTGAGACTGTAAGGAAGGTCTAGAAAAAGGGCTCGAGGTACTCCCCACACCTCTGGAGCACCATCTATGTGGGAGAAGAGCTTGCTGGCAGCACACATGATGCCTTCATTGCACAGCAGGAGCAAGCTGGAGGCAAAGTGGCTTTGCAAGCAGTTCAGAGCATGGGTTCCCATTTATAAGCAGCTGCCCAAATAGCTGCCAGAATGTCTGCAAGATTTTTGGCCAAAAGTCCTGCAAAGACCCCAAGCAGATGTATATGTGACAAAAAGGAGCAACCATGGCAGAGCAGCCTCAGCCTCTGGAAATGGGGGAAGTTTTTGTGTCTTCCCTCCTGGACTCAGCCCCCCAGCAGGCATGGATTTAACATTCAACCTGTACATTTCAGGTCTCTGACTCTGTCACTGTGGACTAGACTTACCCTGTGGTATTTCTGAGAGCATATTGAATTGATTTAATTCCACTCTTAGTTTAGCAGCTCCTGTTGATTTGCCCAGACTCACTTTTCAGTGTTTAGGCACCCTATGAGTGCAAGTGCCTTCTGACCTTTGGAGGGGAAACGGTTGGTATTTCACAATATGTGCCCCAGCCCAGACTTTATGTGAAGACCTGAACTTTGTCCATGTCTTTTAAAGCACATGAAGCAGATTTTACTGTGTGGTGGTATTGCTGCTATCAAATTTTCTCTGTGCCCTTCACCACCATCTCACTATAAGGTTTTAAAATGCACTTTCAGCGTATTTACTAAATGCTCCTTTAATTACCAGCTCCATAAAAAAGTGACTTGCATATAGTCATGGATTGCTGGTATCATTTGAGGCTAGATCAGAGCTTGTATAAGAGATAAGAACAACCTGAAGATGATAGTACATTCAGAGAACAGACATTGGTTATAGATCACAAAGCCTGACTGCAGTTTGAACAGACTTTTAGAAGCAGAGCTGCCATTACAGGAATATGGAGAGATCAGTGGAGAGCATTAGTGAAGACATCTGAATACCAAAGAAGTACAATCAGATTTGATCTAAGAGTAAGAAAAAGCCCAGTGGAAACAGCAGAAGGAATAAACAATCCACTTAGAGCCATCAAACTCCAGCCTTTGATACAATAAGAAAAAACATCAAAGGGCTTTTTTATAACTAGATCAGAGAAATTTGTCATGCCCTCTCGCTGTCTGTCAGGTAAAACAACACTGGAAACCTGTAGAAAGCATCCAAAGGAATAAAGGTTGTGCTCCTCTGCAAATCCTGTATAGGATGCAGTGAGCTGAAGCCACATGCACAGCTTCATCTCTCTTGTAGGTAATTGACTACTTTGCTGACCACCTAAAACCCTCAGCACTTCTCCTGAGAAACAAATTTACTGCAGGCGTTTGGGAGGTGACCAGCTCTTTCTGCCAGCCCTCCTCTCCCTGTGCACCGACCCCAGCACTTTGCAATCAGACCCTGCCCTAAGTTCCACCAGGTAGAAATTGGACACATCCCCACCCCTGTCAGACAGATGAACTGAGAAGGGCAGAAGAGCTCATTTTCAAGGTGCCATTTCTTCTTTTCTTTAAAGTCCTTCACTGGAAGTTACCCTGTATTCAGTGTGACCCAAGGAATCAGATTCTTGCAGTAAAAGAAAAAAAATAAAAATAATGTTAATTGCCTGTTCTCCCTTTGCAAACTCAAATAGAGCATCTGAGATCCTGATATCATGCTCATTCCTAAGACTGTTTTAGAGAGATGCATAACCTTCTTTCACAATTATTCAAATTTGGACAGTCAATTATTAGAAATTGGCCATAACAATGAATTAGCAGATTTTGTAATTAAGAGCTGTGAATAAATCGGTTAAAAATCACTAGAATTGTTACCAATTTCACTGACCTCTGGTGTAACTATACTGTCTCAACAGTATTTATGATAGTCACTGTTGCTTATCTGGTGATATCAAATGCTCTGTAGAATACTATTGATTACTTCTACTTCATGCAACTTAGTAATATATTAAACTTTGTGGCTGCTTTAGAGAAAAAATACCTTAATCTGGATCTAGATTTAAAAAATCCCCTCAAACCGAAAATAATCTCTGATCAAGGTAAATCTGTCAATGTGCTTCCTGTAAAAGAAAAGTCCAGCTGAGTGCACTCTGAGATGAAATCCATCAACACCACCTTACTCCATTTCTCAGAGCTCTGTTTAGCAGTAATCACTGTCACCTTCGTAAAGATTCTTTCAGATAGTCCCAGGAGGAAAATGGAAATCCCTGCCTACACACATCTTGATTAATAAATATGTATACAGCCCTGCTGTATTCAGCTGCACACAGCAAGCAGTGAGAGTCTGCAGGGCCTCGCAGGGTTATACATGGTATGGGCAAGAGCAAAGCAATCAAAGTTCAATTTGTCGTGTCAGGGCAACAGAGAGGAACGACGGCAAAACTGTTCTCAAATGTGAGCTGCTTGCTGTTTGCCTCTGTGGTACTGATTTACCTCGAGCCAAGATGCCAAGGACGGATGTAAGTGTGATTTGCAGCAGTGGGAGGCAGCTGTGTTTGTACTGTGCTTCCACCTTTGGCACACACTCAAGTACAGTGCTCTACTTCTACTGCCAGCACAGGTGCCCAAAGAGGGTGGCAAAGCCCTTGCTGTCAACAGAGCATGAAGCTGCTCATTCCTCCATAGAGCTGGAAACAAGGGGAGCAGCAGCAGCAGGCAGGTTTGCAGGTACCTTGTTCTCCTGAGTCATGAGAAAAATGCATTGCCTGTTGCCTCTTTTCGTAATGAGTCACTTAAGAGATAGGGTCATTGGTGCAATTTTCTAAACATTTTGGGGTATTTCTTGAGGAACTGTAAAAGTGTTTTTCAATCTTGTGAGCAGTGTTATGAGCTACAGGCATCATTATGAGTTCAGTCTTCATCTTACACCTGTGAGAAGAGGACTAAGGGAAAAACAACACATGGGAATGTACGTTTACTTTGTGTTCACAGTGGGAAAGAGTAAGTCACCTGATGCTAGTTTGGACAGGCACGGGCATGGCTCCATCAGCAATACCCACCAGGGCTACTTCTCACCACAAAACCCTTCTACCCACCAGTCTGGATAGTGGTCTGGCATTCCCCCAGCGTTGGGGTAGGTGGCAGGGACAGAGGACAGCATCAGCAGCCCAGGGTGACATGAAGAGTACTTCAGGATTTGAAAGCGGAGACATCTGGCTCAGAAGAGTCATTCACTACGCCTTCTCTTGCGTGTTTGCAATGCATTAAAAGGGGACTAGAAGAAAGACAGTGCCTCCAAAAGCTGATTTCTGACCCTTCTGAGGAAGATCGTGACTTCTCCACCTGTTACAGAGTCTGGGGAGGACAGCAAATGCTGAAGTGCCCAGACAAGACACAAGGTACAAGCACCATCAGCCAGAACTCTGACTGTGGATCTCACTTCATATTTTTCTGTACTCTAATTTCCCCTTCTAGGCTTTTTCTCTTGTCTACATGATAGAACCACCTGAGACAAGTTCCTGCAGCTTCCCCAGCCTCTAGTAATTTTGGGTGCTTGCCCCACCTGATGCAATGCCTCAGTGTAAAGACTGTTCCTGTGTATCAGTGTACAATGCTTAAGTAATCAAATATCCTATTTGGTGCTCTTTGGATTTTGACTTCTGACAGATCTGAGTTTTACTATCTTGAATGCCATATAGCTATCAAAAGCAGCCTAGAGCAATAAAGCATTCATTGCGTTTGCTCTCTGGTGTGAAAGTACACTTTCTGAACGGTGAGGTTTTATATCTGCCTGAACTTTTTACCTGAAGGACATTTTGTGTTTGCAGGCGTTGAAGATCACACAGCGGTGAATCATGGAGTCTTTTGAAAGGAGAATTCTACCTCCTCTGCGGTTTGACTGGTTTTCAAATACATTTCTAAAGAAATAATACCCAGTTATAATTTATTTTTCCTGAGTAAACATGTATGCGATGAGGGAATGACTGTTGACAGGACATTCCTGGGAAGAGAATGAATAAACAAAGTCACAATAGAGTATTAGGTTTGCAATTCCTGTGTATTTGTGGGCTAGGATATAGGTATTAGTGTGAACCACTCCCAGAACATTTTGTTGTATGTTTTTCTATGCCTATTTAAACCACCAGCTTGTGAAAGAGCTCTGCCTGTTTTAATTTTAATAGTTACTAGTTTATATTTGCCATCCCCTCAGACTTCATGCTTGTCTGAGGTGTGCTGATCACATTTAGATCCCTTAGTGACTAACCTCATGGGAAATGATCACATTTATTGAATATTCTTCTATCAGGACAATGCTAGATTTTTTTATCTTATTTTCCAAAGAAGAAAAATATCTATTCTTGTGTTATGCTGTGTAATTCAGATACTTCTGGAGTAAAACACTGATTAAATTATTTTTAAGTTTTTAAAAATATATATGTCAGTCAGTGCTATGCAATACAGTAGAAAATCCTTCTTGTTACAAAAGCCTTGATTATCCTGCCTGCTGCAGTCAGTGGTCAGTGCACATGTGCAGCTGGCAGGTTAATATTGTGTGAGAACAAGTGGCCATTTGGATGGAGCAGCGTCGACTTGGAAATTTGGAAAACATGTGGCAGTGATCATCCACTGCCAGGGCACAGGAGGGGCGATTCTGGCCATCAGGACAGCAGCACAGGGAGGCTGGAGCAGAGGAGCAACTTCCAAGGTGCAAGGATTAATGCAGTCTTCCTCGTGGCCTTGGCCCGGGCAGGGTATGGTGATTGTGGTCCTCCTGGCCCAGAGGCTGGGCAGCTGAGCTGCTTGCTCCCAGTCAAACTGCTGCAGACTTGGACCCATTTGGTGACAGATCCCATGAACCTGCTGCAGTGTGGGGGCAAGAATCTGGTTGCTCATGTCTGTACCACCTCACCTCGCTTGTGTTGCCTGCCAGTGCCACAGTAGCACCCCCATAGGAGGGTCCCAGGTCTTAAGCCCAAAATTCAATCCATACTTAACACGGGGCTGTCCCTCTGTTGGGGAAAAAACGTCAGCCTAGAGGCCAATGGCAAGTAAAAGAGATTGAGCTGTTCCCAACCTGCAGGATGTGCTGGCTGCCTGGCTCCTCTTCTCCAGCCTGGAGAAGAAGCTGAATCTTCTCCTTGCATGGCTTTTGCTTAAGCATCCAGGTGGACTGAATAGTTTCAAGCCCCTTGTATGTGAAAAGACATTACTAATTTATTTCTAGGACACCCATAACCAAAAGCATCCCTTATTGTCAGGCCAAATAGGGAGGGAATGCTTCTGACTGCAATGCATTTCTCCTGATTCGTCTCATGAGAACACATCTAGGTTGGCTGTATAGATCAGAGAGAGAGGGGTATATTTCACAGGCACAATTTATTCTGCCTATATCATACTTATATAAGTGTGTGAGAGTACTAGGCAATATAAATACATAACATCCCCAGAAAAACAGAACTTTCCTTTGTTGACAACTAGAACTGGAAAGGAAATGACATAGACCAGATAAGTTCCTGCACAGCACATAAGAATTCTGCCTCCAGGTTCACTGTCACTTTGGGCATGTAGAATGACGAGATGCAGGAGCACAGGAGACAGGATCAGGGCTACTTCTTATATTTTTGCTCACTTCAGTGCATCTTTGGCATGGCTGAGACTGGAAAGGGAATTGCTGAGATCCCAAGAGAAAAATTTCCCGTTCTATTGTCCCCAAGACAGATGTGCTGACTTTATTTGTTTCCTCTGGGAAATTTCTTACTGAGCCCATCACCAACTTTGTCTGAATGAAAAAAGACCATCTGGATTTCAGTTTGAGAAATGTGGACAGCTCAGGTAACCATCCAGCTTTCATGCTTCTGGTTTGACCTGCATTTTTATAGTTGCCAGCCGCCAGCCTGCTCATATTGCAGCACAAAATCTGTCAGACGAGCATGTGTAGCAGCTCTTAACAATGACTGTAGCCAAAATCTTATTCTTATTCCCAGATACTTTAACAAAGGAATTGTGTATGTATAATTAGTTTTATTCATACATATATGTGTACACACATGATCACACAAAATTCTGAAGATTCAAGCACACATTAACCTCTGCTCATCAGGAATTTAGAATAAACAAAGTCCATGTGCTAAGATTGTTTCCACAATGCATTACACCAGAAGTTGCAAAAGCCTTTAAAAATGAAAATGCTAATTCAGAAAAGGAAAAACCTATTAAAAGCAAATCGTTGCATTAACAAACAGAATATTTACGAAGTTAGCAAATGTGTTTTCTGGTTATCTAGCAGAAATCCATTCCAGATGGCAGCAGGTATTTTTAGGCACCTGTAAAAGAAAAGAACAAAAGGAGTGAGGATGATCTTCTCTTGTGTAGGATTGTAGCTATGAATATAGAAAACAGCGAAATCTTGGAGTACCTTTTAAATATTAGCTGATGATTTAATTTCCTAAAAGTAATTTCTGAATTTTCTGACTTTTTTTAGCAGCTGTCATTTTTTTTTATTTTTTTTTTGTACAGATAATGTAGCAGTTAACCAGATCTTTTTTTCTTTCCGTGAATAGCAGGTAGGTGCCTGCAACACCCACTGCAAAAGCAGACAAGCAAGATAAAAATACTTCTCTTAAACCTTTCTGCTTTCCAAAGATCGCACAGGATAGGCAGAGCTAAAATCTAATCATGGAATTGGTGACACAAAGCTGTAATTCAAATGATCCAGTGCCATAAGGCAGCTCTTTTGCTTGTGCAGTTTGGCATGCACAGTTAATGGCACAGGGTTTTATTCAGTGAGAGGGACAGGCCTGGCTTGGAGGCAGCCCATGGCCAGGGCTGTGCTCGCAGTGCCACCGCAGAGCCTCTTGCAGAAGCAGCTCTTAGGAACATGTGGGTGAAACACTGCTGATGTACCTAGCCAAACCTACTCAAAGCCAGACTTTGCGATCATTTCAGCCTTTACGATTGACAAAGGCCATAGTTCTCCCCAATTACTTCTCACTTTAATGCATCTCTGGCCACAGTCCACCTGATTAGGATGGGATATAAAAGCTGAGGTACCACAAAGGTGGCTCTTCTCACAAGAGTCAGCACCCACTTCTCCTCCCAGAGGCTTAGCAGCTCCAAGCAGTGGCTTTGCTCCCACTGTGTGCTGCGAAGGAGGGTGTGACCATCAGAGAGACCTCACTCCTCAGAGAGACTCTGTATCCTCTTGTACCTCCTTTTCTGGAAGTGTTGTCAAGAGCATTTCTGGAGCCCAGCAGTCTGTGTATATAACATTCTTCCTTGCACAGTGTCTAGTCCATGTGACAGTTCAGAACCTGTAGCTCTCCATAGCTAAGCACTCCCTCTCCACTTATCCATGAAGGTAAGGCTGGAGTCACCTGCTGATGTATAATTCCTGATGGCCAGAGGTGTAGACAAGTGACCAAAGGGAACAACTTGGGCAGTAGTCACCTCCAAATCATTGGGTACACTTGGTTTCATTCTCACAGTTTCCAGGACTGTGGGTGCCACATATTCCAAGCACCATCAGACAGGCCATGTTAAAAAGGAAAATGAGCTTAAAGATCTTTGGAAGAAAGGAAAACCCCAGAAAGTAGAGAGGTATTTCTACTATTTCTTTTGCATTGTTAGCTCATACCTAAGTTGCAGGTCCAGCTTCTTTGCAGTTACGAGGAGCAGAAATCTGCTTCTTTAAAAATAACAGTGCAAGATTTGCATATAATCTTAAGAACCTGGAATCCAAAGTTTTAAAGACAAAGTGTGTCATAACCACAAGATTTTTGGTGAAGGCAGAAGAATTGACAGTACTTGCTTTGCATCTCAGTTTATGGAAAATCAAACAGTTGTAGTACCTTTAAGAAAAGTCTGGAAATTTTTGGCATGGCTCTAGGAAGAGAAATCCTGAGCTTTCAGTGATTGTTTGCTTTATTCTTGTTTCTCTACAGTCAGCCCTGAGGCAGCTGGTACAAAAATACAGCATTTCCAGTAGAGTGATTATGATTTCTGTTCAAGCATAATGATTTATATAAAAATGTATTGCACCCTCAGGAACAAGCTTCTGGAGACAAGATGTTTTATGGCAATTAGAAATACAGATCTCCTTCCAAACTTACGTAGTGCTTATACTAATACTCTCCTGTAATAAATACTTTCCTTCTTACTTTCCACACCAAAACACAGGCTGGATGACATATGAGATATTTGTAAAATATTTGCAAATACGTTATGCAAAATCATGTTAATGTGCAGTGTTGGCACTGTAAAATGTAATATAAACCAGGTGCTGCTTTCCTGGCAGGAACAGACACAGCTGGCACAACAAATGGCAGGTTATCTCCCAGGGGCTGCAGCAAGAGCAGGTTCCCAGGCTGCCTGGACGCTGAATATGTCACTTCCACAGGGTGCTCCAGCATTCAGGACAGGCGGTGGCCCAGGCATAGGAGAAGTGCTGCCAGGGAAAGTGAGCCAGAGGTGGAGTTTCACATCTGTTTCTGTTTGAATCTATTGAAGGCTAAGAGCCACAGAAGTGGAAAAAGCTTATTGAGTCTGATGATCTCACCAGCAGCACAACACATTGCTGGTCTTTTGCAGAACTTGGTAATTGAAATAGTGATGCTCAACTCCTTCGCTTCAGTGGCATTTAATGGAGACATTTTGCAAACATGGCAATGAGCAACAATGTGACAGACTTCATAAACATCGCAGGAAAGGGTTGTCTTTACAAAGATTAGCCTGGATCATGATGCTTCCCCAAGGGAGTTATAAATCTCAGTTGTAGCTGGAGAGAGCAAGAGAACAGGGTATGTGCTTCTGTGACAGCCACCATTCCAGCTGAGACACTACCAGTGGCTTATATGTAGATATTTGAAGATAAAACCATAAGCTGGCTAAGCTTACCCTAAAGAATTAACATCAGGGGCTGTAGGTACTCCTTGTAACAAACCTGGAATAGTGGACTACAGATATTTCACAGGCTAAGAAAAATAACATTCCTGTGGTCCAACATAGCTGGCTTCAATTAATTCTCCTACTTCCAGAACATTAATAAAAATCCAAGTGGTAAACTCTAGCCACCAATTAAAAGTAAGGAAGATATTTAATCTTAAACTGTGACAATAAAGAGTCACTCAGTAACAGTCACTATACTGCTTCTTTCTTTCCAGCTTCTAGTACTTGAGTCCCATGTTTGGAGACAGACTTTTTTGCAGGGCCTGCGATAGGACATGAGGTTTTAAACTAAAGAAGGTAAATTCAGATCTTCTTTTAAGGAAGAAATTTCTTATGATGAGGGTGATGAAATATTGAAACAGGTTGCCCTGAGAGGTGGTGGATGCCCCATCCCTGGAATATTCAAGGTCAGGTTGGACAGGGATCTGAACTACCTGATCTAATTAAAGATGTCTCTTCTCCTTTCAGGGCATTGAACTAGACGGCCTGTGACAAACTCTTCCAATCCAAACCATTGTATGATCAGGCAGGACTGTGTGATTTTCCAGCTTGGTGGGTATTCAGTCATGCCCTGAGATGGTTCTGCTTGCCCAGGGGTAAACATGCCAGTAGATGCCACTTTTTTAACACTGGATACCTCTGGAGAAGTAAAAAGATACCACTTAATTTTCAAAATCAGGTAATTTCCTTTCAAAAGCAGTAAAGTGAAAGAAAAAATTCAGTCTGGGAAAGCAAAGGATGAAGGTTTTTGGTTACAACTTTATTTTCTTTGAACATTCTTCTCTCTGTGAGAGGCCTCTGAGGTACAAAATGGAAAGATAGTATTTTAGATAATTTCCCCAGCCTTAGAGCTTGTCAGACTCTGTCTTCCTGTTTACCAGAGCTTCCTTCTAGCTTAGGTAGCCTGTCTGCCTTTTGTAATGGATTTACTACCCTTTGCATCTCAGGAGCCTCCCCTTCCCACCCTGACAGCTGCTCTTCCTCCCCAGAGGCACCTGCCTCGTGCTCACAGTGACTCCTCCCATAACAGCACTTCTGGACACCTCCCCTCTTCACAGGCATTTTGTCGGGGTGATTTTTTTGGGGGGGTGGGGGGAAGGACAGCAGCTCCAAGGACAGCAGCTGAGTTGTGTCTGGGGGAGCCAGCTCCTGCAGCACCCAGGTGTTGAGCAGGCTGCCACCTGGCTCCATGCCACCTCTGACAGGTTGGAACAGTCAAGGCATTTGCTTTTCCAATGGGTCACTTCTCAACTGTGAAAGCTCCAGCATAGGAGCACATGTCCCATTGGCTGTTGGATAAGGAATGGACCTTTATAATGAGGGTTTTAAAAAAACCTTGCAACACTCTGAGGCTGCAAACCCCTTTGCTACCCAACATCTTGTGTTTCAGGTTGTCAGGAGATAAAATATGATTCTCTGAAATCTTCAGGAATAGTTCAGTAAAAGCATCAGCATCTTCTTCATGCTTGGCTGCGTGCCAGAAAAGCAAAACTCTGGAGCTGTACTGGATCTTTAACAACACTCCTGGACTTTAAACTCACATTAAGATTTTAGACATTAACGGACACGACTTTTTTTTTTTCTTTGCTTCCTTTTTTCTTCCTTCAGTTATACTGTTAACACATTCAAACTCTCCAACTGAGCAGTTGCTCAAAGCCAAATCATATAAAAAATACTGAAACTTAAAATGGCATCTTCTCTTTTAAAAGATGTCACAACTTCTAATGCTACCAGAACTTTGGAAGTGTTTGTGTCTTTTGAAAGATCTGATGATCTTTTCTCTCTTGGACAGCTTCTGGGAACTTGTGTTTTCAAGGCTCCTACTGGATAACTCTCTACAGAGACAGCAAAAACCACTCGGGGGGCACTCTTAGTCTTGAGTATTACATATCCATGACTTGCAGCACCTTATAACAGAATATTCTCTTAAAGGCTGTGCCTGACCAGCCTCCAATATCATTAACTCAGCCCCATTCTAAATTAATGGAGTGCTTATTTCCTGTAGATTAAAAACATACAAACAAAAAAGTTGTTTCTGCATTAGACATTATTTTATCATTTTGATGTGCTGTAAGACAAACCCTGTGCAGTGTGTTTAATATTGATAGAGATTGTCTGGAGATATTTTAGGTGATGCTGTGAGATTTGTACAATCCCAGTTTTTGATACACCAGGACCATGAATGGTGCAGGCAAGAAGCAATTAGCTGGGTTTGGCTGGAGCTGGGCTCTGGCCTCCAACCTCAGCACTCCTACTTGCCAGGGAAAACGTGGATCTGGACAGAGGCACCTGGCATGGCAAATCTCTGGCTGCTGCAGAGCCCAGGGCAGGGTGCGAGGAGGGAGTGGAAAGAGGAAGAAGGATCTGGAGAAAGAGTTGTGAGCAGGCACAGGAAGTTGGCTGGTCCTTTCTGCCTGGTTGTCTTTCAGTGCTGAGAGAAATTAGTGGTTCCCCTGGGGAAAGGACAAAGAACTTCATTTCACACCCAGCTTTCTGTATTTCATGCATGGTCAATTAAAATGGTCTAATCTCATGTTTTGAGGATGTTGATAATGTGTGCTTTGTAAGAAGAGCTCTATTTCATATTACCAGGTGTAACCATTACAAATGGGCATTTTTCTAACATATATGGTCTGATCTGTGTGCCTGATGCATTGCCCAGCTAAGTACACCAGGCTATGCTGAATCAAGTTACTTGCTAACTAAGAATAAGTATGGCTTGAAACAAAATTAAGGTCCAGATTCTCAACAGAGCAATGTGTTTATTCAAGTGGACAGCAAGATGCACAGAGATTAAAGGTGCATTCTTGGTGAAAGTACAGGAAAGCGAAGAGGTTAGAAAAGGTCCATTATCTGGTGTGCACATCTCAAATGCTTCAGCAATGTTGAAACGTTTTGGGAAATAGTCACTCTCATATCTGTGAATTGAAGAAAATCTGAGTCCTTGCATCTTCTTAGCTCTGGCATTGGGCATGAAAATTAGGTGGTGCTGACCTGTGAGTTTGGGGGAACACAGCTGATGAAGATCAAAGCACAGCCAGGCATCTGCACTGGGTCCCCACACAATAAACCTTAGGATGAGTGGGGTTACTTATTAGCTCAGGAGAGCACGAGGAAAAACACAGCAGAACAGGGAAAGACATGTCCAGGATGTCCTGGATGAGAGGTAGTTCTCATCAATGAGTGATGTTTGCATAACAATTCTGTCATTAATGCAGGATCAGGTTCTTGTGCATGGCCAGTCCTCATCAGCTCCTCTGGTTTGTGCTCCCACGGGCCAGTCCCCACCTGTGCTGTCAGAGTTGTTTGATGAGTTGTTTGGCAGGCTGCACAGCAAGCTCACTGATTGCTGTAGTGAAGAACACCTGATGTCCCACCTGCTGTATGCTAATTGTTGCTAATGAATTGCTGGACAAAAAGGGCTTAAATTTCATGATTTGGATCAATGTCCACTATTCATTCATTGGTGGACACCACCAATAACTTCAAGCTTCATTAAGCAACCAATTACACTGAAACCCCTATTTCTCACACATGACTTGGATTACCAAGGAAAGAGAGTAATGTAGGGAAAAACAAAGCCTCTGACTTTGTCCAAAGCCAAAATGTCTATGTGGCAAATGAATACAGGGGTCAATAAAAGATTCAGCTTGTGATAATAGCTTTCAGCTTTGGTGCAGTGCTGACAGGACTGTTGAGAAGGAATATCCAGCGGATACCAAAAGCAGTCTGAAGAGCATCTGAAGCAATCCCCACTGTCCCTTTTCAATTACCAGTAAGAAGAAAGCTGTATGGGGGTTTAGAGAGAGTGAGAGAATTAGTGTAGAGAAATGAAGCATTCATGTGAGGAGGGACACTGGAGCAGATCTAGGTGACACTGGCTGAGCCTGGTTGTAGAGAAGTGATGCTCACTGAGACTACAGACTCAGCTGAGAATTAGCCCAGAATACGGCCCCAAACTTGTAACCTCCTGACAGAACAAGAATGTGAGTCTGCTTCCAAGGTTGGAAACTGTGCCTCTGAAGAAGTCATTTTAGGATTACATCCTTACAAAGAAGAGCCAGGTTTATCACCCAGGCTTTGTTTTCAAAGATTCACAGAATCATTAAGGTTGGAAAAGACCATTAAGTTCATCAAGTCTAAACATCAACCCAGCATCACCTCCATGTTCACCGTAAATCAACACTTCAAGTGCCACATGCCCATACTTTTTGAACACTTCCAGTCATGGTGACTACACCACTTCCCTGGGAAGCCTGATCTAATGCTTGACAATCTTTTCCATGAAAACAATTTTCCTAATATTTGATTTAAACCTCACCTGGTAGAACTTGAGGCTGTTTCCTCTTGTCCTGTCAAACAATGGCAAATATAAATGTGCTATTTTATGGTTTTGTTCCTCTCATTTACCACAAATACCCTGTTTCAGTAGGGTATGTCTCATGGATATGTCCAATCAGAAAGTGTAGCCAAGCTGGGGCTTAAGACACCAGCAAAAATACTAACAGTCAAGATTATTTTTTTAATTGATTGAACATTTTAATGACCAGAAAGCCCCCACAAAAAATTGCATGTAATAATCATAGGCCTTGCCCAGAGCTCTCCAGAAAAAGTTGCTCAAGGTAAGTTATTTAGGGAATCTTAGAGATAACAGTTAAAAAGTGGTTTTCCTTCTGAAAATTCCTTTAATACACCCAAAACTTAACACAAAAACATGTCTTTAACACCGGTCAGGCAATACCACAGTCCCCCTCACTCACTTTCCTTAACCCTGGATTTGAAGGCTTTCAGGGATTTTGTGACTGGTGCCTTCTGGCATCAGAGCAACTGGAACAACAGGCACAGATCAGAGGTTTGGACAGTCTGAAAAGCCCATTTCTAAACTAGGAAGGTAAACTGAGTATTGTTTTGGGCCATATGATGTCCACAGAAATAGAATAACTAATTAGATGCTTTTTAAATTTCAAATTTCATAATTTCGGGTGGATGCTTAGTAATTTATGTTTAATGTTGCTAACAGTATGAAAAATAAACCATCTGTGTAGTATGCACACAAATAAACAGCCACAATGATCAGATTTAAAATAAATAATAATTCAAAATATTTGATTTACCAAATCTTTCACCCGTTTGCCATATTGTCTTTCTCACGGTGACCTTCCAAGCCTTCCTTTTTCTCTGCTTTCTGTTTCTGTTTTTGTTTTATTTTTTTGTATTTTCACTTAAAGTGCAAATTCTGACACTGAGCGTGGGGAAAACAGCCATGTTCCTCACTCTCCGTAGATACAAATGGTGGCAAAGGGCCATTTTTAATGTGAAGAGATGATTACAGGCTTACATTAAATGCTACTAAATGAACTCTGATAAGGATTTGGAACAAAATTGGAAGGGCTGAGTCACAAACAGCCACTAGTGCAAATGCCCCTAGCTTTGCTTTTCCTTCCTAAAATCAAAATAAACATGTGTAAACTGAAACCACTTGGCTGCACTGAGCCTATTAAAGGAATCACAAAATGTCCAGATTTGCATCACTGTATTAAGCATCAGAAAAGGAAGCCAATAATGAACACCAAAGAGACTGAGAGAGAGCAAGCATAATGTAAAGGTTCATATAGATGTGATCAGTATCCCACTGCTCCCTCTGTTCATCCAGAAAATATGAAATCTATGGATAATCACCAAATTCTGCATACATTTGCTGTCTTTTGTTTCCCAAAGATACCAAAGTGTGCTACAAATGAGAATATAGCAATAGTTACTCTCACAGTGGGCTGGAAATCAGGAACTTTTAAACCTCACATGACAGTAAAGCTGCAAGAAAAATTTCACTTTGAAGGCAGGATGGGGAAGGGCGCAGAACACTGTAGTGAGTCCTCCCACCTTTGTAAAGGAGAGTAATTGATTATGTCTTGGCCACAGATGCTCAGGGTATCTCTTCTGTTTTTTTGTCCAAACTCTTTCCCCTTCTGTATGGTTTGGATCCCTTTCTCTAAAATACGTGCAGCCCAAATACACCCAAATATTTTCTGGATCAGACAAAAGAAGATGTTGGTGCTTTTCGAGTTGGTGGAAAACTGACAATCCTGCTGTCTTTGGAGTTTTGGGAGCTTGAGAAGCAACACTCAGAAGCCCCCCAAAGGGTCTTAGAGAAATCACATTATGCAATGGGAAACCTGCCTACACACGACTACCTGTTTATTTATTTATGCAGATACACAATTTATAGCTACACCGGTGATTTGTTGTTCAGCTGTGACTGGTTATACAATGACTAGGCAGAGCAATAGATTTTAACCAGAGTGTCAGCTCGAGTCTTTCATACCTCTGTTTGGCTATTATATCTAACAGTGAAGACACTGAAATAAATTGTTATTGCCTATGATAAGCAACAAAGTCCCTGGGAAGAGCCTCTGCACTTGAGGGTTTCCAACACTGGCAAGTGCGTGTTTGTGCTGGAGCTGTTTCTGTGGTGCCTTCTTACCCTTTATGTTTGGAGGAAAATATCTCAGTGTAAAATGCTTACAGGTCCCCCTAGTGCCATGGCTATATTCTCCAAGAACTTTTGTACTAATGTTCAATTTTTTTTGCTATCATCCTTCCAAGACTTGTAGCTCTGCAGTGGTATTTCCTCACGGTGCCCAAACTGTTCTCAAGTTTCAGGGTACAGCTGCACAGATGTGCTGGAAGCTGGAAAGATGGGCTCTGCTGATCCAAGAGGATTGTGAATCATAACAAATAAATAGCATTTGCTTTTGAGATGAAGTCTTTGAAGCTCCTGCACTCCTTTTCCAAGGAAAGATTGATTTAGTGGAAAAAATATTGTCCATTTATCTAGCTGCTCCATGCTCCTTGGTCCCTGGCAGCCTGAGAGCCAGGTGGCGTGAAAGTGTGGGCTTCCTTGTTGCTGCTGTTTTGTGGCTGTAGCTCTGAAACCTGCTGCCAGATGACAAATGTTTCCAGAGCACAACAGCCTAGAAAAACCTCAGACCACAGAGTGTTAGAGCTGCAAGAATATGCACATACAACTTACAAATAATTGTTGAATGGAGTTCATATTTAACCAAGCTTCTTAGATAGTGGGAATGGATCATTTTTGCCCAGCTGAGTCAGGAATATGCAAACCCTCCTTTCTAAAGGAGGGTGTTTGCTTCTGAAGACACTTCAGTTGTGAAGCTTAAAGTCTTGTCATAGTTGTTTTCATAGCTCCTGTTTCACACTGGCTGAGTTCTCTCTCTTCACTTTACACGCAAGCAGAGCAAAGAGGCACAATCTTACCTATTATCAGATGACAACCTGTGACCCCCAAGTCACCACCTCAGAGGTGTCCAGGCACCCAGGTCAAGTCCCTTGTCTAAGTTGACAGGAAAAATCTTTGACAGGGCAGGGACACCATCAGCCTTTGTAGCTTTAACCAGATGAAGCCACAGGATTTAAAGCAGCTCTAAAATCTGACTGACTCCAGGTTGCCTTTCTTGAAGCCTTGCTACCAACGGGAGAATTTCTTTCTCATAAGAAGCCCTAATCAACACATGCAATTTTGGTCTGCAGTGCAGCTTTTGTGTGTTTTTTGGTGTCTGAAGCCGGTGACAAAGAGCTTTAATGGGAAAGCTCTCACACACGGTGCTGGACAGTGTGCTGGGCCCTTCTCTTGCAAGCTGCCTGGGAGACCCACTAACTGGCGGGTGTTGGGTTTGAAGGGAGAGTGTGTTTGCTTTGGCAGACCCCAAATAATCAGTACCTCAGAACCAGGGTTAGTTTGCCTGTGCTCATTGCCCCCGGCAGGAGCTTTCTGCCTGTGCGAGCAGTTGGTATGGCACCGGCGTATCCCAGCGCTGGGAGGCGCATACAAATAGATCTGTAAACACCTCAGTGAATGTATAATGGGGAAAAGAAGGGAAAATCCACAGAACTCTGTTTCTGCCAATTCTACCTGCGTGCGCCCTGCCTTTGGAAAGGTCGGTGTTTGCCTGGAGAGCAGCGGAGAGCCCGGATTT